>NDGM011186398.1:2013-16705 GCA_002564305.1 Octomys mimax
TTAGCACATGTGTATATAGATAAGACACATGACTAGTTGAATGGACAAAAAATGCAAAATCCTGAACCTAAGCCTAACTCTTCTACTAGCTATGTGAGTCTGGGTAATCAGTCAAATTCCTTATAAAATAGAAATGATAATCCCTGGTGAACATATGAGGTTTTCATTCAAGGATCAGATCAAATAATGTATGTCACGTATATTATAAAACCTAAAAATTCCATATAAAATTAATATTTCCAATTATATGAACGCTAAGGTTTTGCATATCGGAACATTAATGGTTTCCCAAATAATTGAAAGACATTCATGGCTTCAAAGCTACCTCTGTTTGTGCTCTTCCCTCTGCTTAAAAGACTTTTCAAGTTCCAGGCTACCAGCTCATACACCTGAGAATTCCTAATCACTACCTTAGCACCTGACATAGACCTTGCAGTTACTGCACTGATAGCGTCTAGTATATTAAGGAGTCTAATATACATTTCTTTGGTTCTCTCTCCATTCCCACAAGGTGGGCTACAGAAGAGAACACTGGTGCACAGAAAAGTTAAAGGCTGCAGAGTCAGAATTAAAACTCAAGCCTTTCAGAGCCCAGAACTGTATTCTTCCCACTCTGTTACTCTCTTTCATATTATAGGTACTTGACAAGCTGAATTTCATAAATGTGTGCAGTTTTGCCATAATGTACAAAAAAAGACTCAACTTTGAAAAACCCACAAGTTTCACCTATGTATATAAGCTGCACAAAAGAAAATGTCCCTGGATTTCCAGATATATCAAAACATGGCTGAGAAATGCATTCTTAGATAGCACAAAACAGGACTGCACATTCTTCTGTGAGGACTAGGAGAGAAATCTGGAGCCTTTTGTCTTGCCAGAAAAACCTTAAATAATTCAGCCCCTACTTATTTAAATAATTAAGCAATTGCAACTTTATTTAAAGAGCACTTACATGAATTTAAACATCTAGGCTGCCAAGAAAAGTAGAACAGACTTTAAAACCTTCCCACAAACCTCCTCTCTGGGAGGAAACCCAGCCTAAGGAGTTTCAGCCTGGTAGGTAATTGTTCTGTAAAATTAAAAGCCACAGAAAATTGAAGTTTAGAATGGAAAATGTCATCTCAACTGTGACACTAATAAAAACAGCTAATGAATAAGTGCATTCTAGCAAGAATATATAAAAATTGCAAAGTCCAATGTGGACAGTACAGGAGGAATCCATGTGAGTAAACATCAAATGAAGGATTATCCTTATTTGTGAAGAATCCATTCCAGCAAGAAATTGAACTAGAGACCTTTTGCATCTTAGAGCAGCAGGCCTACCTGTGGCGCCCACACAACGTATTTATAGGTGTGCTCTTCTCTCACCTCTTGTCATCTTCAGCTGTGGAGGCCATAAGCTGATGTTCTAGGGGATGCTGAAGTCTCTCTCTTGAGATATTCTCTGCCCCCACTAAGCCCTGATTAATTTCAGAAGTATAAATGCATTTATGTAATGAGGAACAACAGAACTAAACCTACGAAAGCTTTGTAACATGAGCTACACCTCCCTACCATGTTCTACAGTGAACAGCAAAACCAGGTAAAAAGCCACTGGGACCACATCCCCACTGTGCTAGCTATGTGATCATCGCAGAAGAAAGGAAGCAGGCTACCCAGAGCTTCCATTCCTTATCAGTAAAACAGGCGTAAGAGTAAACACTGGAATAGTTGTGAGACTTAAATGAGATGATGAATGTAAAATGCTTACTTAGCACAGAGCTTGGCGGGCATAAGGCCCTCATAAATGTTAGTTGTAATTATTACTATTATTACACTATGCTCTGCCCCTGTTCTATGCATGCACTTCATCCTGTAAGCCAGTAAAAACTTTCTGGGATCCACTAGAACTCCTATGTGAAGTCCCTTTCCCCACACACACTCACCAACATTTAGCAATGCTCTCATTTCTTCTTTTTTTTCAGAACCAGGGATTGAACTCAGGCCCTTGCACTCGCCAGGGAAGCGTTTATTCTACTGAGCCATTTCCCTGGCCCAAATGCTCTCATTTCTAAGGGTTCAGAAACTCAAAAAATCTCCAGGATTATCACTTCTGAGGCCCAAATTCTAATACAAATGCCAGTAACATTTCCTGGAACATTTCCTCTGGACTCAGATAAAAGACTAGCTTAGATAACAAACTCAACTGATAGTTTCACTCACATATTTCTACATTAAGACGTACATTTTCACAAAGAGGGATTTTTTTATTAATCAAAGCCCTGCAAAGTTTGAGCAGAGTCTTCACTTCATCTTTGCCTATGACGCACTGCAAGGCTGCACAATTCAGTTAATCACTCATCCTGTAAACAAAGAAGCCTCTCGAGAGCCAAAGAGCAACACGTGCATGGATTCACCATGCATAAGGGTTTTTAAAACAGGAACAATGCTATCTATTCAGTAGAGAAGAGTACACCGTGCCAATTAAATATGTTGGGTTCGATAATTATAACTGCAATAATGAATGGAAAAGAGTGTTATTGCCGTACAATGCACTTCTGTATTCTAGTCAGTGGTCTGTCTCCGGGCTGATTCCTTTAGATTCTTCCTCTGGCTAGATCTTACTACAGATTACTCTTATCAGTGTAACAGTTACTCCCTCATCTAAAACAAAAAGAGTCCCAACTTTCACAATAAACTGTAAGACTTCCCAAAAATCGTTTATGTTCTTGATATAACTTTGTATCTTTTAAATGTAAAATATTCAAACCTGCCTTTCTCCCCAGAAAAAGAAAAGGAGATCTCCTCCCCTACTCCCTTGAGAGACAGAGAAAGAGCAGACTCAAAGCAAGGATGAAGCATCTCAGATTCCTCTCAGGCGTCCTGTCTAACGATAGCATTGCCCAGCCCTCGGTCCACCAGCAGGTGAAGCAGAAAGGACTAAACTGCAAAAATGCACACATAAAGTTAATCCAAAAGGGCTTAGCACTAGTTGTAACTATCTCAGAAATCTGAAGAATTTCATTCTGGACCACATGTGCATATGGTTTCTCTTATCCTCACACGCTTCACTGGGTTCAATAAATTTAAAAAATAAATTACCTCCTAGGACTTCACCATTATGCTCAGACTTTCTGGCCCTTCCATACTGAAGCCAGACTATTTCTGTGTGTTTATATATAATTTGTTTAACCTTCTATTAAACCCTCTACTGATTTCCCACCAACAGGATTTAAATTTTAGAACCGCAGATGTCAGGTGCCTCGGCACCTGTGTATCAGACCTCAGCACCAGCACCTCCTGTCTCTCCAGTTAGCAGGCAGGTTCACAAAGAAAATTCTGTGTCTAGAGAAGGTTCCTCTGCAGCCTCGTGTTTCGGCTTCCTTCAACTTCTGGGCCTTACTACCTGGCAACAAATGCTACAGCGCAGCCAGGCTGCCCAAGAGTTCAGCAAGCCACACACTGACCCTTTTCATTTCAGTTGACTCTCAACACAAACCTTTCCCTTTGGCCATGGGTGTTGGTTTGCCATAACAGTAAACAGTTCTTAAGATTGGTCCCAAAGGCCAGGCCATCCAGGTGCTAGAAGTGTGTCACACAATGCAATATTTACAAATAGCCTGAAACAATACAACTCAACTACACACAGTCCTACTGATTTGACAAAATCCTCTCCCGCAAGTAACTTAGTGCAGTAAGAATACATCTGAGGGCCTAAAAGCCACACATTAACCTTTTGCTGCTGGAGGACCTCTAAATACGCTGTCACCACAATTTCCAAACAGTGACAGTAAATAATGAAAGCAGAAATGATAGTGAAAGCCACCATAGTAGTGAAGTTATTTATTATGCTGCCAAATTTTCCTTTACTCGTGTCTCTTATTCTGTCTCTGCTGTTTTCATGATGGTTGAAAACATGAAAACATGGTTCTGGGCTAGATTATCAGAGGGGACGCATCACTTATATAGATAATTGGTCACCAGCTCTAGGTTTCTCATTTTGCTTACACTAAAATCCTTACACGGCCACAGCCCGGTTTCCCTCAAGTACAAATTAATTTATTTCAGATTGTGGGTCTATGAACCCATGTTAATTTGCATGGTTAAATAGAATAGCTTCAAAATAATTAAATGAATAATCTTTAGAAGCAAAAGATCTTCAGCAACTTTAGGTCAGCCTGATAACCTAAGAAGAATTTCAGGGTAAATACTCATTAATTCATTCAATAAATATTTACTGGGCTTCTTACATGTATACAGCACAGTGGGAGGGCATACAAAATGACAAAAATTACATATATACCTACACACATGCATATAGATAGATAAAAATAGGTATATAGATATGCTGCTCCTGTCAGTATTTACAATCTAGTAAAGTGATAAAATAGAACCAAACAGCACTACACAAAAGTGATTACCATAAATCTTACAAAAAGATTAGTAGTTCTGTTAAAACAAAAATGTTCAGCAAAGACTTCATCTTCACATGGAAATGTAAACGGCAAACATCTCAAGGCACAGATATAGGAGAAAATAAGTGCTAAAAAATTCCTTTGAGTGTCAAACTATGAACAATGGATGACTGCAAGAGGGGACAACAAATGCACAAAAGCGAGAAGATGATGAGCCTCCCAGGCCAAGAAAATGGCTTTAAAATGCTGAGCCTTGGGAGTGAAGCAGTGATCAGAGTTTAAGGAAGGTAAAGCCATCTGCAGTCTGTGCGCAGATGGAAGGTGTTACGGACAATGCTATAAGGGAAGAGCCAGCTGACCCTGAGCGAGGCAATGCAAAGTCCAGATGTGGGAAATGTTTCATTTGAAAGGTCAAAGGAACCTGGACACCACTTGTATGTGAAGCCTAGCAAGATGACAGAGATGTCTGCAGAGACTCAGACCTGGAAGCTGCCTAAGGAATGACGGGGAGCTACAACATGAAAAGGGAAATAAAAATAGTTAAAGTAGTTCGCTTAGAGGCTTGTTTTCAAGTGGTGGCCACAGTGGCCATCTTTCTGATTTGAAGCTTTGACTTTTTGATGTATTTATGTATCTGTTTGGCAACTGGAATGGAGAGATAAATGGAACAAAATTCTGTTTTAAACAAGGGGGATAAAGGGGGAAGTAGGACTCTAAGAAATAGCAAGAGTACCAGGTAGTTGGGAATTTCTTTAAAAGTCAGGCAGAAAGAATGCAACACTGCCATTGGAGGAGGGAATGCTATCTAGATGACCAAAGAGGGCCTCTGGAAAAACAAATGCCCAAGGACAAAAACATCAGGAAACATTTATTGGTAGGACAAAGAAAAAAACAGCCTGTCCAAGTGTCACCACATAAAGCTATCCAGAAAGGAACAGGCAGTACTGCAGAACAAATGAAGGAATTTGTAAAAGGAAACCGGAGTTAACGGTGCCAAGTACTGAGGGGTGGGCAGGAAAGATAATGCTGCACTGAGGGCCACTGATGCTTGCTGACCTTCAAAAGTATCATTTGGTGAGACCAGTCACACAAGGCCAACTGCTTTGGCTGGACATATGGCCAAAAAGTATCCCAGGACAAGGCGAGAGTTAAGCCAGAAGGGAACAGCCTTGTGTATCATCTGCATAACATCCAGCAGCTAACTGTGAGCACCGAGGTTATCTGTTACTTCTCCCACTCCACAGCGTGACGGTCCCTCTGCTGAATCACCCAATTTAGGTTTGCAGGCCACCGTGACCTGTGCTCAGCAAGGTGTACCGACACCATCAGCCACCTCTGCTGACAAATGCTGCATCTCATCTCATATGGAATTAAAACAGCTAACACCAGAGCAGAGCCCCATGAACCTATTAAATATTCTACAAGTAATTTATTTTTGATGTGGAGGAGAGAGAGGGAGGAAGGAAGGAGAAGTTAGCAAACCATCATTATGTTGAAAAGTATCCAAGTATCAACAAGGTAAGGGGTTAGAGTCACAAGATTTAATGGTCCAGTTCCCAGCAGAGCCCAGGCATCTTGTTTCTCTGACTTTGAAACACCGAAGGTCCTTCCAGGTCCTGGAGCAGTCAATATGACTAGCACCTACAAGAAAGACAGCGGTGGGCAGGATAAAAAGGGAGGCGGACTGAGGAAGAAGGACATGGGTGTGTACTGGGAGGGGTAAGGCGACAAGGAAGGAATGGGGTGGTAGTTGGAAATAGTTTTATTTCAGAATGGATTCCTTTTCCCTTTAAGAACTGATTAAAATGTGATTTTTCCACTTTGGGAGGCTGAGGTAGGAGGATCCAAAGGTCAAGCCCCACCCGAGCAACTAAGCAAGACCCTGAATCAAAATAATAAAGAGCTAGGGATATAAAGGCCCTAGGTTCTATCTTCAATGATGGTGGGGGTGGAGGAGAAAGAACAGAAATCCTCTCAGAAAAATGCACACAAAATACTGCAATGCTGTATCTGATTTCCAGAACATACAGACTAACCTGAAGCCCCACCCAAGAATCTCCCATGGATGCTAGTTAGCAATTCTCTGCTTTATCAAACTCACTTTTTCAGCACCTGCATACCTTTGACATGACCTTAAAACAATTCTAACTCCTTCAGTTTACTAAAACCTCCCCTCCAGAAAAAAAAAAAAAAAAAGCAAAACATAAAAAACAGGTAATGATAGAGAATGTCAGTATTTGCTGAAACATATAGTATTTCTATTTCCTAGTTTATTTCTTGACATGGCACTAGCCTCTTCTAATTTAATATACATACTCAAAGAAGAAAATGGTGTCAGGGTCAGAATTCCCTTTCACCTGCACATACCAGCCAAGAAAAAACTTGAAAAGAGAATAAGGTATATACATACATTCTTGCTTTAGAATCACATTATAGGTAACTTAACACAGTCGTGTTTTCTTTTCTTTTGTAAAAATCTAGGTATCTGACATTTCACTGCCAGTGGGTACTCTATAAAAGGTTATGTTTTCATAATGGAAAAATTCTCACTGACCCACTGGGGTTTCTACTTCCTCTTTCATCAATTAAAATCTTGGGCAAATTTCACCTTGCTTTAGTGAAGTATGGGTAAGTGTGTTAACACTTCCAACAAGCAAAGGAGATAAGACCGCTGAAATATCACATTTGTCTGGTCATCTCTCAATTTACCCTTGTGACGATAAAAAGCTTTGCAGAGAGAAAAACAGAGAGCCAAATTTCCTATAGCAGTAGAAGCTCAGTTTTCCAACTCGCAGGTGCAAGTTCAACCCCCTTCCCCAGGTTGGCTCAATCACCACTTGCACAAACCACTCTGTTATCTGCAAGCAGATAAGCCTCCAAGACAAGTCATCTTCAGTTCTGACTTTCCGCAATCTTGCTTGCTCAAGTCTGCTGCCAGAGAGAGACTCAGGCAATCTGAGTCTATTCCCTCTTCCTTTACATCGAATCAATTAGCAATGTTAAATATTAAACACATTAGTCTTATTTCAGTGAACAAAACAATTCACAAATAGCCAAGGTAGTGAGAGTATATGCTAGGGAATGGACCAGAGGCAGAAAAAAATTGAATAAAGGGAGAAGTATGTTTTAGGTGAATGTATATTTTTAAAAATATAAAAATCTATTCACAATTCGCTGAAGATGGATTGCTTATTTCTTTCTTTCTACTGACAGGTCCTGAATCTTTATGGAGAACATTAAATTAAAGCGCATAATGGGTTTATGTAGCGTAGTGCACATTGGAGACATTATTCATGTCCCTTAAGCATTTTTCTCATTTTCTAAGCCTGACTTAAGCCCCATTTCTCCACTGATCAAGGAAGTCCATACTAACCCACAAACCACATCTACAGTGTGATGTGCCATTTTTTACATTTGTCAACAGAGCCTGTGTCCCGCACTCAAGCCGCCCCCAATTATTACATTTCCAGCATGGTTTATAGGGAACAGGGAAAAGCTAATGGGGTCATTCAAGTGGGAAGTTTTTTGTTTTTCCCTCTCCTCCCTTCAAAGCACACTGCGGCATTAAGGGAAAACAACAAACAAATCCAATGCATAGCTGTCTTGCAGAACCCTGACTGAATAGATGAGCACACTATTTCTGCTCAATCACACCAGCCAAGTTCACATGTGATACAGCCAGAAGCTTTGAAGCCAGAATACGGTTACTTAAGGATGTTGTATGGCTAGGTGAGAACACCCTTCGTCAGCATCAGCACACTTCACTGATCTCCTAATCTGGCACCAGGTGTTCAAATGACTTCCAGAAAGCACTGCCATCTACTGAGTACCTAGCTCAGAATGTTACAGTCAGGCTGACCCACACCAATGTTATTTATAATATACACAAACCCAACAAATGCTTATCAGGGCATCTTGGCAAATGGGATGCTAATGAGGAACCCAGAAAGAACAGGTTGCTTGCCAAGTAGCTAGAGTTCATTAGCATTATATAAACTCCTGCATCGGATTATTTTTACTGAAATAATTACCAGCTTGGGAAACCCTCTACTTCAGCATACTGTAGTATGGCTTGAAGGAAAATGATTCGTTGATAGCAAAGAGAACAGTAAGATTACTGCAGCAAAACTCCCCAAAATCCTACAGCAAGAATTTCAGGTAGTCTCATATCCAAGATCCAAAAAGTACCTCATCACACACTTTTTAATAATTCTAGGTAGCTATGTTTTGAGGGACATGAGAGGTTTTTATACGACTTTCAAAACAGCAGAAAGGATATTTGTGGTTAAGGTACTGACATGTGAGGCACACAGCCTTTCTACAGATACCTGAAGGAAAAAAACGAATTCTCGTAAGTTGTAATAGCTAACACTCATGATATCCTTACCAAGTGCCATATACTAAGCATTGTATATACAGATGTTCCCACATCCTCACAAAGTAACAGATATTAGTCTCACTGTTTTATAGGTTAAAAAGAAAACACAAAACCTAGGCTTCTGACAGGTCAAGTTCCTTGTTCAAAGTCACACAGTGTGAGGGGAAAGAAGATTTGAATCCTGTAAAATTTTACTCTGGAATCTGCCTTCTTCACTGCTTACCTCCTATACTTGTTACTAAGTGGGCAATTTTGATCAAACAGACTGTAATCTTCCACAAAATCTTAAAAAAAGTAAAACCCATGTTGACCTTTACTATGGGAATTCAGAGTGCATTTGGATAGATTTTCCTTGATGTTTTGATGAAAACATTAGCTTTAATTCTAGAACAGACTTGCTGAAGTCGTTACTCCATATTTACTGACAGTCTAAAGTGCACAAGAAATATGATTTCCATGTATCTGATCCATAATGGATTATGGGACCCAGCAATACACTTTGCTATTATTTTCAGAGAATGCTCATTTATGCATACAGATAAATAATAATGTATGTTATTTACTCATTGGCAAACACATGAAAAGACAAAAAGCTATGATAAAGCCTCCATCTTTTACCCTACCCTGTAGCACCCCAAAGTCAAAACAGCACAGATTGGGAGCACCCTAGATCTGCAAAGGCTCATGGTCCACCACAGCCAATGAGGGCTGTACTAGTTTGACATTTCCTGCTGACTGCGATTAGAGCATCTTTTAATGAAGCTCAGTCCAAATCATTTTAAATCCATTTGCTCATGTCAACATCAATGTACTCAGCATTATCTACCAATTAGTAAACCGGAAAATATTCTTTAGATAATCTGAAATCTCAGTAAAATATTCAGCATGCCATTCATTTACCATAAACTGCCCTGTAAAAACAAATTAGCAAAGCCAGCTGTTACAGGACAACATAAACATCCATTAATACAACAACCCAACAACTCAGTCTCAGGCAAGGTTTTCCAACGGAGGGAAATGCAATGGAAATATCAATCAACAAAATTTTTAATGTGTGGAATGTGTCTTCAGATTAACATGTCTGTAGCAAAAATAAAATATGCCTTTACCTTTTCTAATTGTGAAATTGAACCTGGGCGGGAAAGAAAAGTGTTAAGTGGAACACACAACAATTCTTTCAGTGAGACTCTCAAGTCTCTGTATAGCAGATGTCTAGAAGGCCAAAGAGTTCTAGTACATGTCATGCTTCATAAATAGCAGAAATGTCAAAGAGCATGAGAGCTGACCAAATATGAGTATGACTATGAATATGCAAGGGAGCAATCAATTCGATTGCAAGACTCATATTATGCACAACCTACTTCCACACACTGCTGAGAGCACCTCCCAAACTTACAGGAAGCCTGTATGTATATCACTTACCAGCCAACGGTGACTCGTCCTTCCCACAAATCAGTCTGACAAAATTCTGTAATTTAAACGTGGCAATATTTCAATAGCCACCTTCCACTTAAGACCCTTTCAATATTTTTCACTTTAATGCATTGGTTATAAATAAATTGCGACAGTACCTGTTAAGAGGGATTTAAAAAATGCTTTTGTATTATGAGAGACCGGGTGAGAGCTTGTTCTCTGATGAACGCACTCATGATATGCAAGAGACATCTGTAGTGGTGGAGCAGTATTCTTCAACAACGGTTTCGATTTAAGAATCTAAATTAGGCTTTAGTCACTGATGACTACTTCGACCTTCTAAACAACATGGGACACTTCGGAGTGGGTATACCTAGCACAAATGCTGTCAATCACAGAGCGGAAAAGCGGGAACACATGAACCCAACTGATGGAAGGCAGGTAGGCGTGAGGGTGCACAATCGCCCTTTGCTTAGAAAAGGCATGATTTGCAAATGATGGACAAAATACCAGAACAGTACAACAGGTACCCGAAATAGCTTCACAGGGTTGGCTGAATGCTCACGGGTCCACCCGACTCCAAAGCAAGTCACCTTGCAGGACATTTCCATTTTGAGATGTGCTGGACACAGTAAAGCAAAAAAGAAATAAACCCACTCAAAATCGGGTGGCTTTTCACGAAGCTCTCCTCCAAGGCTGAGTTGAGCAGGAGAAAGAGAGGAACCCTATGGGGCATTTGGACCAAGACTAGTATAATTTTAAGATTTTTTTAAAGAAAAAAAAGAAATTTAAGCTAATCTCATCCTTTCAAAACTGAAAGGGTTTGTATGCACACTACAGTTTTTTTCTTACTCTACAGCCACATAAAGAAAATATGTAAGAATGTCCAAACAAAAGAAAAAAAAAAAAAATCAAAGGACCTGAAAATGTTTTCAAAATCTTAAACCTAGTCACATCCATACATTCTCAAGAAAGCAGTCATAAATTTAAGTTTACACGTCTCTTCCTAGCAGTAATTATTAAGAAAAGTTTTTCATCTTGATTATAGCCATCAATAAATTAACATGAATATATTTCTGTAATTAATTTCATAACCGAGTACTACACTGTCTGTGGGCTGCATAAAGAAACTTAATTAATAAAAAGCATTATGTACATATATATATGATAAATATGAACTGAAAGGATAATTCACAATTTTATAAATTTTAATTCCCTACCTCTAACATTTATGAAAACTTAATTGTTTTCCTATATTTTGTCAAACAATTACATGTTCACTAAAAAAAAAATTCAAGTCACAGAAAATTATGAAGAAGAAAGACTAAGTACTATAATGTCAGTCTCGTATTCTCAGCACCACATTGTATGAGATGAAGCAGGAGCAACGCAAAAGGAAAAGCTTGAAGACAGCTGGATGTGGAGCTTTCCTTACAATAATAAAGGCTTTCCTAGAACAGGTGATTTGCCAAATCCACAAGAAAAGAACAGACAAAACTTCATGAATAGGATATTTGTTTCACTTGTGAAAAATCATACAAGAAAACCACAATTTCTAAGGAAAGTAATTAACACCTTAGTTATTGGATACGGCTACGGTACCTTCTATCCCAAGGGTGTATGCATGTGTAGGTAGTGTACTTGTGCTGTTTTTAGAAAATAAAGGGTCTGGAGGTACTGGGGGTGGGTCAGGTGTATTATATTCTGATACAGATTTTTGAGGTTTTAGACGCAAATTATACAGATTCTCCAAATTTTCATTTATCCCAGGGTCACTAACTGAACCTGTAAGTAAATCTATAGGAAAACCCACACTAGGGTGTGACTCTTCAAATGCAAACTATACATTCTAACCTATTAGAGACCCACTGAAGAATTACACGGCTCTGTCAGAATAAACTCTTACGGAAGCTCTGATAGCCACTTCTATAATTATAATTATGGTTAAGTACAATCACTTGGCTTTCATGGGAAGCACTTCATCTACTCCTCTGTAACCAGAACAGCTAATGCTGATATTGGGCTCACTGTGTGCCAGGCACTGTCTTTAGAGTTTTACATAAATTAACTCATTTTAATACAACATTTCTGAGGTAGATGCTGTTTCCTCCTCAGGTATAAATGAGGAGGCTGAGGCTCACAGAGATGAAAGGACTGCCTCGCATCACACACGGAGGAAGGTACAGAACCAAGATGAGAGGCCAGATACACTCTCTCCTGTGTCACATAAGTCACCTGGAGAAGGCAGTACAGCTGGATGACATTAAACTCTAAGCTGTCTCTAGGGACAAGCCCTTGAGGAAGCACAACTTTTATCTGACTATATTACCCTCAACTTCCAACCATGGGGGCCGTTATTTTACTTCTGATTGTGTGACCTTGGACAGTCAATAATCTCCCAGCACTGCTTTTCAAATCAGCAAAATAAAAATAGTAATACCTACCCAACACGACATCGTGAAATGTATGATGCAAATTGATGTAATTTGTAAACTACAGTGCGCCAGACAATGTTAGTTGTTATTATGATTTTCATGTCATCTTCTCTCCTTCATGGCAGGTCACTGGACAGTTCTATTAATTACATTAGGAAAGAATAAAAACTATACATAAAGAAGCAAGTACCAGAGTAGTTGGACAGTGTCTTTAAAAACAATGATTAAGTTATCCATTAACAACGAAACAATATTCTGGGGAGCATTATTGCATTAAAGAACCTGTTTGGCTAGCTTAATTTATTCTTGTAACAACTCCCACCCCTCAAAAAAATAAATAAAAAATCTTTCAGAAACCATTAGAAAGTAAAGTATAATCCATTAAAAGTAAAGTTGAATGAATAAACTTTAAGAAATGCAATTGATTTGTCAGAAAGTAATGTTTCTTACTCTTCATTAACACATATAAAGCACTAAAACGTAAAGCCTTGTACAAACTAGGATGTCTGCACAGAACAGAGGTATGAAAAAATGCCACAAATGTCAGCTAATACATTTACTAAGCACCTACTATGCAGCGAGCAGCACTGTTCCTGTGGCATAATTTTTTTTTTTTTTTAACCATGCAGTTGTAGTAGAGTTAATAAGAAAAAGCACCATTTATAGAACACCTCATATAGGAAAGGGATTATACAAGGACATTACCTACCAAATCTCCCTTAATCCTTACAATACAACAATCATATGAAAGTAAACTGCATTATCCTAATTTTTCAAATGAAGGAACTGAGGCCAACCAATGGGAATCGATCACCATAAAAGGTGAAGGACCAAAATATCAAAAGGTTGGCCAGAGCCTGAAGAGCATGCTCCCTTTCTGCATGTTATCAGGGGCATGCTCCCAGACATCTTAACAAGGACATCTTTACATCAGAGAAAGGGGGATAAATGAATACCATAGGGGATCTTAGACACAACCAGAGATTGAGTGAGCCCAGACATTTTCTGCTCTTCAATATTCACAAACATTTTCATTCTGTTTATCAATATATGTACTGTTTTGACATTTAAAAATAGTTTCCCCATCTACTAATTAGATTGACACACCAAAAAGCTGCAGTAAATATATCCCCCACGTCAGTCTGGAGGACACGTTACCCTGCCCTACCTCTCAAAAAGGCAGAATATACAGCAGCCAACCAAAGCCCTTACAGAGTAACACGTCAGGAAGGAGAAAGGAACACAATACAAGCACTCATTGCTCAGAGAAAAAGCTGAGACTTCTTCAAGGAAGCAAATCTGGAGGCTGATATTTAAATGAGGAATTTGAAATGACGGGGAGAAGAGGCATTCAAAATTAAAAACTGACAGATTCCGGAAGATGGAAGTGATGTACAGAATAAAAACAAGACCAATCGGCATTTGGGACTGAATGTGATGAGGGATGCCACAGGGTTCTCATTCTCACACATCAGCCTGCATCCAGCAACCTGAACAGCTTGCCAAGCATGGATTTTTATGGTCCCCAGTCTCTGATGCAGCAAGTCTGGGCCAAGCCACTTCTAACAAGTTCTCAGGGGATGAAGATGATGCTGGCCTTGGACAATGTTTCAGGGGCTCAGGGAGAGAAGCACACTCACTGCACTCGACCAGGGGGTTGGAGGTGGTCTTCAAAGATGGGGGCAGCTGATGCTCTAGTTTTTAATCTACAGAGATGGTAGAGAAGAAGAAAAATGCTCTGGGTGAAAAGAGTAGCAAGAACAATGGTCAGAAAACATGCCAAAGCTGATCTGGCATGCAAGAGGTTCAGGTACAGGAGCTAGTGATCTGCAGAAACTGTTTATGCATGATAGGAAAGAAAAAAATTGAAACTAATTCTGAGGTCCCAAAGAACACTGTCCTGTAGGAGACAAAAGGAAGGGAGGGAATGCTTATTTGTGACGATGAGGAGAAATAAAACTCAGTTTTATGTGTAAGTTTCCAGTATCAGAAAAAAAAAAGAGGGGCCAGGGAGATAGCTTAGTAGAATAAGCGCTTGCCTGGCAAGCACAAGGGCCTGAGTTCAATCCCCA
>NDGM011186400.1:0-13548 GCA_002564305.1 Octomys mimax
CTATTTCTAATCCAACTTTGAAGAAAGAAAAATGCAGCCAGGGCCTGGTGCAGATTTTAGCATTACAGACACTTTGTTCATTCCATGTGGAAACGAGGGTCCAGGGCGGGTTGCCCGGCAGCAGCGATTCCTATGGTATGGCGTATGAAGAATGTGTGCCGATAATATTTGTTGTCTTTTCAACAAATGCCCCTCCCTTGAGCCATTCTCTCTCCCCTCTGAGGGGAGGGCTAGCTGTGGGTGTCCAAGCAGCACCCACGCGTTGAGTCAGGGACAGGCATCTCGGGTGTGTGCTTGTGAGAAGGCTGGCTCGGCTCTGGAACAGCAGCAGGGAAGCAGCAGCAGCAGTTCTCCAGAAAATCCAAAGTATTCTTTAAAACTGTAGTTCTTCAGGCAAAGGGGTGAGATTTTAAATTATAATTGGACTCTAGCTACTAACATATCTGTGATCCTTCATAGATCTGTTACACAATTAACGCCAACTGCTAAAGCACGTCACTTTACATAACGTGAACTTTTATGTTAAAATACAATGACAAAGGGCTACTAGAAGCATTGCTGTCACAAGTCAAGTGACAGCATAGATTGTTAATCTACCAGGTCTGAGTCCTCAACATGGACCGGGTACCGTGGTAAGAACAAATATTACAAAAGGTTGTGTCTTGTGTGGGATTATTTCAACAGAACTGACAAGACGTAGAATACGTGTATTTTAAAGTGTGTGATCAGTGTTAAGAGCTTCATTCAGGAAATGTTTGTGTTCACTTATTCAGTGCAAAGGAGAAAAATCCTACTTAAATGGTTAAGCATTTATAATCATCTGTTAGTAAATTTTTAATATTACACAAATTTCAAATTTTACAGACATTACGGTGGCCTTAAAGTCAATTGCTAAAGCATTTCTCTGTTAATAGGAAACTAATGAAATAATATGAATTAAATTTTATCATTATGACCATCAATTCACTGATCGCTTGATTGTTGCCGGTACACACACAGAAGATGTGTGTATGGCATTGAAGGATGTGAAACATGGCATGGCCCCCTCACGTGGCCTCGTGCCACCTACCACATGTAGCACACTGATCACTGGTGGGAGGGCCATCAGGACGACTCGCTCTTTGGAGCCCTCCGGGCTCTTCCTTGTGTTGCCTGGTACTTCCTACCAATAGGAAACAGGAAGTTCCTTCCTGACCCTGCAAATGATCATTTTCTTTCCCAAAGCGTGGCCCTGCAGTCTTGGCTCACATTTTCCAGTGCCTGCACGTGAATGGTGGTTTCTTTCTCAGGCGCGGTGCTTGACCCTGTGACCTCTCATGGAAATGAACTCCACACACAGGCCCCGCATTGGAGAACGGAGGTGGGAGATCTTTGAATTAGACAGTGGGAGTGTTGAGCTAGGAACAACCTATGGGATTTCTCTATAAATGCAAATCTTCCTGGGTTACAGTAGATACTCAAGTAGTACCAGGAAGCATTTGCCCTATGAAATTGTATTTAACCACCCCAGAGTACTGTGGTTTTGTCTGACAGGAATTAGGGGAAATAGAAAGTATTTTTCCAGTAAGCTTGGCTGGAGGAAGAAAACAGCCATTCTGAGGAATAGTCATGTCCGAGTCTTTTTTGTTGTTTCTGCTGCGCGGGATTTGAACCCAGGGCCTCACACATGCTGGGCAAGTGCTCTGCCACTGTACTAGCGATAGCGCAAATCCAGGACATCTGCTTTGTTTGGGGTGTGCATTTTGTACTGAATTGTGTCTTAGGCTCAGCTCTGTTCTATGAGTTCTTTGATAATAAAAGTATCTGCGCAGTACTTTGAACCTTATGATGAAAATTTTCACATTTAACTAAAGTTACTTGATTTTCTTAGTAGTTCGTGGTATAGGTCAGTGTTATAGTTATTGACACAAATTTTCAATAGTTATGGAAATAACAGGATGGAATAAGTAAAATCCCAGGAAAGCAGCTGATTTTGAGTATGCTGACAATGGAAGAGTCTAGTGGAAGCATAAGGGAGGGCTTATTAAGGTATAAGAGATAAAATGAGGCAAATAGATATAAATTCACTAAAAATCAGACTTAATCAGTCTTTTTTGTGTCTATCTGTCATAAGGAATCATGTTGCAGTTTTAACAAATTAATATTGCTAATTTTGTTTCAGTTGTGTGCATGTTTGAATAGTAAAGATAACAGGACAAAATATTTCTAATGAGACTTTTACATTCTTTTCTAATTTTTGAATTTGTTAGGTTATCTTATATATATTTTAGGGAAGGGTCTGCAGGGTGTTCAGGGTGTCACTAGTAGATCGGACTTGTAGTGATTCTCCTGTTTACAGCCTCCCAAGTGCTGGGATTACAGGCGTGCTCTACCACACCAGTCTCAATCTGTCTCAGGGTGCCCTGGGGGGCAGGGCTGGCACAGCAGGCCCAGGGATGGAACTCCTGGCTCCTGTGCCTGTTTTCAGGTGCTTTAATCCACTGAGCTATTTGGCTGGTCCAAGAATAATTATTAAAAATTAAGAATGAGTGTAGACAGAGTAAAATGCTAGCTAGCGGGGTTGGAATTGCAGGTTTGGAGTTGCATTGATTAACGTGTACACAATTCAGTAAGACAGGAAAGATCCATTCAAGCAGTCAACTGCCACTGTCAGTGAGCTGTAGAGGCCTGAATATACAGGTCCTTGGAGTTAAGAGGACTAAAATACGGGCTGGGAGCAGCTCTGTGACAGAGCCCGTGTCTTGCATTTCTGAGGCTCTAGGCTCCAGAGGCCACCTCCCTCCCACCCCGCCCCCAAAATAAACCAGAAAAGAAAGAAAATGACGTTATAGTATTTTATGATAATAAAACGTAGCCTTAACATATTTTTAATAATAAAACACTTTTCATCAGCAAAATTTGCCAATATTCATGATATGCAGCATGTCTTGAAATACCTTACAGTGGAGAAGGGCTGCGGGCCACCCCACGTGCCTCTCTTTCTGTGATGAGGACAGTTCACACCTCTGCAGCTCATCACTGGGAGCCTCCGACCGCTCGCAGTGCAGCGGGGCAGCTCTGAGAGGAGCCCGAGTAGTTGGGGAGCTCCGAGGCCGCCGGAGGGGACCAGCCATGTTCTCTGCTCTAGCCTCTGAGTCTTCGTTTTATCGTCTGTCAGTCGCTAATAGTGATTCCACCCAGCGCTCTTTGCAAGGTTGAGTAAGACACTTGTGAGCTGCTTTGTGATGCAGTGATTCTGCGGCGTCCTCAGTCCGCTCTGGGCTCCCCTGTCCGTGCAGACTCGGTCACACGTGCCATCCTTAACTTAGCGGTTGTGTAGCGCAGAGAGTTGTTGTGTGGCCCGGCTAGCTCTCCCTGGACTCCTGCCCTTCCCGTTTGGTGTCCAGCCTACTACTGTCCTTCTCCTCTGCGTGTCATCTTGCTAAGAAGCTAAGCTGCACCAGGGAGACGCCTGGCTCGTTAATCCTGCTTTTTAGGACTGACAATAAACATTCGCTCATGCTGTCAGTGACACAGAATGCTGTCCAGGCGATATAAAGCAGCACAAGAGGAAGGGGATTTCTTTTTTATGTTTTTGAGGATGATTTCAAAGTTTGTGTCTAGATGTGGGTCATTGCCAAACATCGTTCTTTCCTGTTACAACACTTTCTCTTTCTCTTTTATAACTTTTTTTTTTCTTCCAGTCCTGGGAATCTGGTGCTTACACATTGGGTCAGCTTGAGATGTTGGAAGCTTGGCTGGATCTGCTTGGCGATTCCCTGCCCTTAGGCGTGGGGTAAGGCCCTCCACAGAGTGACTCAACACAAAAAGGGTATATAAAGGAGCTGAGACAGCTTCTATGTGCCCGCTTCCTTGGAGGCATTCTGAGCTTCGTGGTGCCACTTCCGTGGAGGAGCTTGATGATGCAGCCGTGCCCTTCCGAGGAGCTCAGATCTTTGCAGCAGCTGGCACTGCTTTCTTGGAGGAGCTTGGGTTTTCACCATCGGTGTGGAAGGAAGAGAGAGCGGCTTGCTGGACACTGCAGCTGCTGCTCCTCCTCTGCTCTTGATTGTTTTCTGTCCCCATGAATGGCTGCCATCTGCCTTGGAGTCAGCAGAGTATGGACTGAAACCTCCACCAGCTGTGAGCCAAGTAAACCTTTCTTTCTTAATTTTGGGTGTTGGTATTTTGTCCCAGGAGTAAAAAGTAACTGAGACAGAATCAAACTCAAGTCCATGTGCTTGGCAGATGAGTGCTTTGTTACTGAGCTATGCCCCAACCCTACAATACTTTCTTAAAGTCATGAGAAGCACAGATACCCTAAAGCACAACAGATTTACCTAGCAGCTGCCCAATCCGAGTGCGCTTTAGTGCGCGCTCTGTCTTCTAAGTGCAGATGATGGTGGTGAGTCAGAGCTCTGAGCACCAGAACGCCAAAAGATTCTAGATCCCAGATACAATGAAGAGGTCAGAGCTTAGAGAAGCTAAACGAGTCCTTCTTAGCACCCAGATTCAAAGATTCTCAGCAACATGTTTTTAGGTCTTTTTTAAATGAATAGAATTTAAAATAGAGGGGAACAAAATCTTAGACTCTAGATAAAGTTCTGAAAACCAAAACTAAGAAAAAAGGCCCTTGAGGTGTTGATTTGTTACAAATTGATACAATAAATGTGTATTTTCTCACAGTTGCTTCTGGTTGGAATGGCCTAGGTGCCCTTGGATGAGGTATGAGTGACAAGGGCTCCATGTGGGGCTTGGCAAGGGCGAACAGATTCAGAAGAGATGATTCAGTGCCAGGCCCCCCTTTGAATCTTGTCCTGACCTTGTGAATTTTATTTATTTGTACTTAGTAACAACATTTAAATGTACTTAGTACGGGATCTACAGGGTCTCACTACACAGATCAGACTCATAGTGATCCTCCTATTTTCAGAGAAGCACTTATTCTACTGAGCCATCTCCCCAGCCCCATCCTCCTATTTTCAGTCTCCCAAGTTCTGGGATTACAGGTGTGTGCCACCATGCTCAGTCTCAATCAAAGTCTCAGTGTGCCCTGGGGGCAGGGCTGGCATCACACGCTGGGGGAATGAACCCTGGTCCCTGCTTCTGCCTAAGCAGGTGCTTTAATCTGCTGAGCTCTGTGGTCGGCCCGACCTTGTGAATTTTAAAGGCTAAATTTGCATGGTGATGACGGTTTCAGGAGATGAAGTTATTGCTCCCTTTGGTCTGTCCTGGCCAGCTTTCTTTCACTGTGACAAAATGCACAAGGCTGGTGATTTATACAGAATGGAGGATGACGCAGCTGAAGCTCTGGAGGCCAGGGAGCCCAGGAGCGCAGTGCTGCCCAGAGGCCATCTGAGCAGGACATTCCTGCTGCACAACGCCATGGTGTGGACCACTGGTGAGGCCAAGCAAGCTTGTCAGAGGGTCCTCGTTTTTAGAGACCACCATTCCTTTGATGACCTTTAGCGTATTGGCCTATGCACCCAAACACGTGGTCCTTATGAACCGGGCATCTCCCATGGGCTCCCTCTCCAGATGCCATGCACACCTAGAAATGAGTGTCTAACACATGAGCTACAGGAATTACAACGCTGCTGTTACAACTCGAGAGCTCCTGGAATTTCTCTTAAGAAATTGATAGATCCGAGTAAGTTTTCCAGCCCTCTAAAGGCATGGGTATTTATAATTTAACTGACATTTGTTAGGTCTCTCCCAAAATGTGAGGCACTTGGGATATCGAAGATTAGGAAGACATTTAAGAGGGGCTCACTGTCTAGTGGAGGAGATTTGTGGGCAGAGACACAGATTCACTTTGCTAAGTGCTTCAGAGCCCCTGCGGGGTTCGTATAGGGTCAAAGCTGCCTGTGCTTAGAGCTGAGAGCAAGTCAGAATGGGCTTCCTGGAGGGACAAAGTCAGAGAGGGAGAGAGGGGGGCAGAGGATAGCACTACAGGAGACAGCAGAGTCGAGTGTGTGAGTGACTGAGCGTGCACACAAAGGCGTGTGTGTGTGTGTGTGTGTGCATGTATGTGTGAGAGAGTGTATGCCTGCATGTATGCAGCTGTGTGAGTGATCTGGCCTGGTTGTGGGACTCTCATTTATCCTCCCTGGTCCCAACAGAACTTAGGGCTATGGCTGTGTTCGCTTGGGAGGGAATCCCAGAGGTGGGGCGGCAGGCTCAGAGGGACTCGGCAGGAGGATGTGAGTGAAATACTTGCCACATATTTATCATTGCTTCATGACTAGAACGTTGACAACCTCCTCTCAACAATTTTGAGATGTGCAAAAGAATTACTAACAAATAGTCCTGATGCCGAGTGATAGATCATTAAACCTTGCTCTTCTTATCTAACGGAAGTGGTACACCCCTTGCCCAATAAGTGCAGTTGTGATCTACTTAGGACATTTTCAAAGACATTTGAAGGCAGTGATGTACAACAAAGCAAGTTGTCAGATAATATATTTCAGTTACTATAAAATCTGTATATTTCACATGTACTTATATTTTTATATTTGTGCATAGGAAAATCCTTAACTGTCAAATGCTTAATAATATTATTGGCTATCACAAACCTAATAATGCTTGTGACTACTCATTAATTGCTGTATTGATTGTGTTATAACCTTGTCGTGGCTTGGGGTCTTTTGCCAAGGGAAACAATATGATACAGGACATGTTTTGTAATATTTTATAATGAATCACCCAAGAATCATATACAAGAGTGCAGGATATCAGCCCACACACTAACGACCAAAGAATCCAGCTGAGGGCCTGGATCCCACAGCAGTGGCCTGCATGAATCTAGCTGAAGACCTAGAGCCATAACAGTGTCTCCAACCAACCCTATGGGAGGCCTCGAGCCCACTGCAATGTCTCTTGCAGGCCCACTTCACATATCTGCACTGGAAGGCCCGAAGATCAGTAGAGGAAGCTAGAGAGTCTCTGCCAGCAGGATGCAGGCTCTGTGCTGGCAGGTTGAGGGATCTGCACTGGAGCCAGGAAGTGACACTCAAGGTGAGCACCAGGGCTCCCTGCGAAAGTACTGGAGCCATCCTCAGCGCAGTGCGGTCCCGAGCGCCTCCAGAGATGAGAACAGATGGGCTTCCGTCAGGAAAGCCAATGCAACAAGCTTCTCCAGGAGGCTGAGCTGCGCACCATCTTCCCCCTGGAGCCAGGAAGTGATGCTAAAGGTGAGGACCAGAGCTCCCCCAAAGTGAGCTGTAGCCATTCTCGGTGACAAGGAGGTCCCGAGCTCCTCCTCTGACAAGAACAGCCATGTTCACTGGGAAAGCCAGCATGACAAGGTCACTGAGCAGAGCAGCCCAGGAGAGCCAGTGGCTTCTGATGGCTTCCAGCAGCTCCAACAGCTTCTCCAAACAGCATCCCTGACAGCATTCCGATGGCTTCTCCTGTCCTGCATTTATGCTGCTGGTAGCGTCCCTCAGGTGGGCCTCCCGTACCCAACGCCATGCTAGGTCCATTCAGCTGTGTGTAACAAGCTTTCACCAACTAGAAATCCACTACAAACGCGTCACTGGATATTTTCACAATAAAAATGACACTGGTTATTTTCTTTGACAATTTTAGAGAAAAAATGGAAGTTGAGCAAATGATTTTAATAAATTTCAGTAATAATTGCTGATGGCCAGTGGGTCTAAATCCATTTTCTCTTTTGGACAGCACTTAAAAATAAATCCTGCTAATGGCTCCCAATACAACTTATTTTCTTAATAATTTTATAAAAATTCTTAGTAGTAGAATTGCTATCTCAACTCTGGATTTTCATAGCCATGCTTTGATATGAAATAAAACTTTGCCAATCTATCCATCGCTGTTCAGCTATTGCCTCCTTTTATTTCATATTTTTTCTGGGAAAGCACAATTAAAAATCAAATATAATTAACAGTCCTGGGTTCCAGAGCCTGACATGCCTGCGTTTGGTCCCGTTCCCCTGTTCTCTCTGCCTGGTGTCCTGGAGCGATGTGTGCCCTCTTGGGCATTGTTTTCACAACCTGCTGAGGTTCATTCATTTTCAAGGACTGACCGATGCCATATTGAGTGGCTGTGACAGTGTGACAGTGAGGGCCCAGCCCTTATGTCTACTTCGTCTTTGGTCTCAGCCTGGTCTACTTTTAAGAAACAATAGAGAGCTAAGGGTGTGGGCAACTCCTGTCATCCTACCGCAGTGGGAAGCTGAGGCAGGAGGACTGCAAGTTTGATCCCAGCCTCAGCAGCTTAGGGACTTAGCAAGACCCTGTCTCAAAAGTCAGCAAGGGCTGGGCATGCAGCAGGTGTGAAGGCTGGGGTCAGTCTCCAGCGCTGTGGTCAGTCAGTGTGCACAGAGCTTAGTGCAGCTGTAAGCGAGAGTCCAGAGACCTCGGCGCTTTACCTTAGGTGACTACTTAACTTTCTTATTAAAGAAATAGTTACAGGCAGCTTGAATTTTTAAAAGCAAAAGTGATAGTTTAAAAATCTTTGTGTCTAATTTTTAATTTTAGAATTCCCTTTGAGTTGTAGTTCATCTTTCAAAGATAGAGATGAAGTTAGCAAGAAGGAGATTATGCTGGGGCAAGGATGATGAAGAGCAGGGCAGGCGGGCGTCAGAGGCAGTGAGTAAGCGGCTCCTGCACGTGACATGGGGCCAGGTGCGGGGCCCTGAGCGCCCGGATGAGGCGCAAGCAACGAGCACAGCGCCACCAGGAGCCAGCGCTCTGTGCAGCCGTGCCCACTGCCCGACACACGTGTGCCCTTCCTGCGTGTGCATATTGATGTGAGGGTAGGTTAAATATATTTAAAACTGTATGTACCTTTTTGAGGCCTAGTGTTTCATTTAATATATTGTTTTTGTTTTCACTATTAAATGACCCATTGCATTATTTTAAATAGAACATAATATGTGAGTCTACCGGTTTAATTTTGAGCCTTTCCGGCCTGTAGTGCGGCAGGACCGACCTTCTGTCATCCTTTGAGTCAGCTTCCTAGACAGCAGCGGGTCTGTAGCGAGGTCCTGTTGAGAACCTCGTCTAAGCGGAATTTCTCCAGCAAAGCTGTAAGCACGTGAAGGTGTGATGTCTGCTGCCGGCCTTCTCTTGGCCAAGCTGTAGCATCTGAGCTTTCCCCAGAGTGCCAGAGCACTGGCTCCCGTGAGACCTGCAGGCTGTCACCCTATGACTACTCTTTGGCCATCTGACAGGGTGCAGCATATCACCTCCTCATTTCTGGCTTATTTTAGTGTAGCAACGTCGAAAAGTTTTGGTATATTTTCTTTTGCCACTTGTGTTATTTTATTTCATTCGTTCTTATTTTCCTTGTTTAGTTTTCACCAACTACTTCTGAACTGCATGTAAAACTGCTCCCATGTGGTAGGCACATCAGCCCATTGTTGTCCTATAAATATTTCTCTGTGTAAACAAATTCCTATCGGAGATACTGTTCTGGCTTTCAGTGAGAACTATCCATATTTGGCTTTTAAAAAAGGCCTCTTCCTTTTTAGGTTTTGTGAATTCAGCTATATTGTCTTTGCAATCTCTTTTAGAATATTTGGATCCTTAAGTTACCAAGTGTGCATGAAATGCCGTGTCCAACATGCTTTGTAAAGTGTTAGTCCGGTGTCCTTTGCAATTTTACCTGTTTCAGAATTCACCTTCTTACGGATTTGACGTTTCAAGCTCAATTTCGTATCTGAACCCTCTGTGCGAGGTGCATTTAAGAATTAAGCATTGTGGATTTTAGGACCGTAATGCTGCGTATGGAGCATATGCTGTGTAACCCTCTACCCCCTGGAAGCCGGGAATAATCCCTGGAATAAAGCCCTTCAACGAGCTCCTGGGAAGCATCTTCAAGAAGCAGGACCGGGAAAGCCCGTGGATTAATTCCTGCTGGGTTTAGTTGCTAGGCGAGTCACGGGGAGCAAATTTTAGGTCTTTTTGGATTTTAGTATAGATGCTACGGGATGCCTGGGAACCAGACCTCCTCGGCAACCAGCGGGGCCCAGGTGTGCATTCTGCCTGCCTTTGATCTGATAGCTAACTTTCCTTGGCTTCTGTCGTACTGTGCTGATTCTCCGCCTGAGGGATATACTTACTGCTTTAGTGACTTTTCCTTTAATTTCGATTTCCTATTTCCCTTTTTCAAAGCCTTCTTGGTCCTTGTTTTCTTGATGCACAGAACCATAGCATGTTTACTGAGGATCTGACAAAGGACATTGAGAGTTCTGGGTTAACACGCAGTGCACAGCTGGCAGTGTGGAGCCACGTTGATGGGGGCTGAGCCGTGTCCCCAGAGTCTGGGCTGAGTCATGCTTGGGCCCACGATGGCTCGGCTGGTCCCTCCTCAACTCAGGGTTCCTCAACACCCTTTCGGAAGTGTGTTAGGCTCAATCTCCCCAAGGTGCTCTATGTCATTAGCTCTGTCTGCTAACGTATTAAAGCTCTTTGGCTCCTTGCTATGAAACCCGGTTACATAGCTTTAACCTAGTGCTTAGTAAAACCACCAACCACAGAACCCATATCCTATTACACTTAATGCTAGTTAGAGGCAAGTTGGCGATGAAAAGTAAAAACATTGAGAGCCTGAAGATTCTTGCCCACCACTAAGTCATTGCTGGGCTTTACTGAATGTCTGATCCCTGCCTGATGTGTGTGTGTTTTACTGGGGACACAAATAAGGGTAGGATGTGGTCCCTTACCTGAGGGGCAACCACAAGAAAAACGGGGAATTGTCATGTGCTAAGCTTCAGTTTTTAGTGCAGCGAGCTCTCTTGTGCTTGTGCTTGGGTGATCGACATTCGTACCCTGCAGATTTAGGTGTGCTCTGTGTCCACACTGGCACCTCACAAGTGGACTAGCTTGAGGACTGGAAGGAAGGAAAGGATGGGATGCTGTCTGTTGGCCTGGGTAGCACTTTCAGTCTCCCTTGCACATGGTGCCAGGATGGAACCAGAATGGGCTTCACTGATGAGGTTGAACCAAACTTAGGCTTGGAAAGCTGGCTGGAGGATGGTGATGGGAGAGGTGGGGACTTCCCAGAAGCAATACTGAAGAAAGGAGGCAAAGAATGCTGGAGAGCTCTTTGCTAAGTAAGAGCAAAGGCGCTGATTGGGGATGTAAGTGCATTGTGCCCAGCCTCAGCCGCATTTGATCTATGACCTCCTGGGACAGAGGTCTAACCGGCTTGTCCCGTCTGGACCCCAGGACCCTAGCTGCCACTCTCAAGGAACTCTCTGATGGAGACCACTGCCGAGCAGCTCTGCGCAGCATTTAAAATTCACCAGCTGGCTTTCCGCGCTTGCTTGTGAGCACGTCCGCGGCCTAGGCCTCCGGGCTGGAGATGGGCAGGGGGCCACAGTGAGTGAACCTCGGGGAGTCACTGGTCCTGCTGAGGCCTGTAATGGTCTGTGAAGCCGCAAGGCCTCCAAGGACAAGACAGGGCCACGGCCAAGGACACCTGGCTCCAGCCCCAGTTAACTAAATAGAGACTCTTGCTGCAGACACCTCACTCCTGGGTGCAGGCCTTCCTGGAGGTAACACAGTTCTCCTAAATTAATATAACGTCTCATCTGTAGGAGCCCTATGAGAGTCCTGCCTTTCTTCAGTATTCCCCCACCTTGGTTCTGAAAGCTAAATAAATGCTGGCTGCCAAGAGATCTCAGTCTTAGCCCCCAAGAGAATCTTGAATTCTGTGAGAAGGCTTTGATCTTCCTGGAGCCCTGAAATCATGCCACTTGTCTCCTACTTAGCCTTTTCCGTACACTTGCTTGGGAGACTGCGGGCCTGATCAGTCTGCAATGACTAAGGCATGATGTCACCGCGATACTCTGCCGTTCAGACAGCCCCATCCTTTGGGCTCGTACTCTTTCTGCTGGAGCTCTAGGGTGACAAGGCTACACTTGCTTCCTCTGTTAGAGTACTCATTGCCATCTGAGAAAAATTTCTTTAAACTTGTAACAGGGTTAAGACATCTGAACTGGTTACATGGAGGCTCTGGCATCCTGGAATGGGGTATTCTGGTAAGTGATGCATCTTCTAAGCTTTGCTGGCTGCCATCCAAGGGAGGAGCTGTCTCAGGCCAACTTAGGCAGAAGCATTTGATAGGATAGCAGTGATGGCCATGACACTCAAATGAAGCCAAAGAAGGGCTGCAGGCACAGCGGGATCAGCCGCCCACCTGGCTGGAAGGGGCAAATACAGTGGAATCAACACCTCCTACCTGGCTGGAAGGGGCACACACAGCAGGGTCAGCTGCCTGCCTAGATGGAAGAGGCTTGCTACGGCAGATGCTGCGATCAGGACAGATTTTCTGCACCTCTTTTGTCTGATTGGATTACATCAGGACTGCCTTTCTTAGAGAGAATGACCAGTTTGGTAGGGCCCAGGGGCCTTCCCTGTGGCCAGGAAAGGACAGTTCATCTCAGCTGCACAAGAGAGGAGAGGAAGTGGAGGAGGGAGGCAGCTTGGCAGCAGGACTCCAGGTGGGGCCTGGAGGCTCCTGATCTCACTAGGCGGAGGGTGTTCGCAATCATGGTAGGATACCCAGGCAGCAGTACAGATCCCAGTCAGGACCAACTCTGAGCTTCTTTCCCATGGAATGTAAAAGGGCTAGAATACATGATTTCTTGAAGAAAAGGCACTTTACAATCTTATTTCTTTAACTGTTAAAGAATCCAAGGTACTATAGAGAATTCTCTTTTGCAACCTTTCAGACAAATTGTAACTACTTTAAAATAGTGCTCTTTTAAAATGATAGCTAGGTGTTAGCTCATTAGCTATCACAGTTTCCTTTACAAATTCTCTCTTTTATAAACTGTCCTCAGAAAGCCACAGACTGTGGAAGAGTCGCTTTCTTCAAACAGGTGTAGAGGATGGGAGAGGGCTCTGCCTGGTATCAGAGCTGATTCACAGCGGAGCTGGAGTGCATAGCCAGTGGGGCACCGGAAGGGTCCTGCCCCTTCTCGAGACTGGCAGCGGCACCCTCGATCTCTTTATACAGGGCTTAGTGAGGCTGTGCTGGCAGGAGGTGGGAGGGGCCAGGCCTCGAGGCTTCCCCAAGACTTGAGCTCTGTGAGAGCAGGAGGGGCTGGCCCCCGATGCAGCTGAGGGTTTGGGAGGAGGAGCCTGGGGCTTGGTTGTTCCAGCCCCCTCACTTCTGAGTTCTGCAGTGGATTAAGTAAGGGTCTGTACAGACTGCCTGGCTTCTGCCCTGTCTGAAGTTTTCCTTCGAACTGGACCATTGCCCGTTGCCCTCGCCAGGGCTCTTTTCCTGGGCTCATCCCTTGGGGCTGCTCTCTCCGCCATTCCCAAAGCCTTGTCAAGACACTTTGCTAATTGAACTTGGACATAATTTTGTCAGGTAATCACAGCAGTATTCATTAGTGACAATGGCCTGTCCTTATCTTCACTTCTCCCTTCTTTTCGAGCCAGGCAGTGATTACCACTCAACCTCTACCCTGCAGCCACCCAGCCCTAATTAGTCTTCAGGCCCGTGTACTCGTGGCTGGGTCCTTCATATGTGTTATGGTTTGTGTCTAGTTGTCCCCCCAAAGCCTCATGCAGTCATGGGGTGAGGACT
>NDGM011186401.1:0-10209 GCA_002564305.1 Octomys mimax
GGGCCATGGACAGTAGTTCTGTAAAAGTCAGTGAGGCCTGAAATTGAGAATTACCAGACAAAACAGCACGTTAGGATACAATGTGAGTGGGGCTTGTGGAGACAAAAATCCTCATCAGGCAAACTGGTGGCAAAGTCAGAAAGTAGAAACCCACTTCTTTTAGGTGCTAAAGAAAGACTTTTTATTTTATTTTTTTAGGACAGGGTCTACAGTGTCTCACTATGTAGATTGGACTCGTAGTAATCAGCCTGTTTTCAGCCTCCCAAGAGCTAGGATTATAGGTGCGCGCTACCACTCCCAGCCTAAGACTTCTAAAAGAGAAGAAATGTATTTATTTTCTGTGAGCCCTAACTATGATCATGTGATTAAAACTAAGTCATCAGCCTGGAGTGGTAGCAAATGCCTATAATCCTAGGTACTTGGGAGGCTGAGGCAGAAAGATCACAAGTTTGAAGCCAGTCGAGACAATTGTGAGCCCAGATGTTAAATAGGAAAAAAAATGTTAAAAGGCTGGGGGATGGAGCTCAGTGGAAGAGTATTTGTCTAGCACATGCAAACCTCTCAGTTCAATCTCAGAGCCACAATAAATATTAACAATAGATAAAAATGAATCATCATGAGCTAAATCATAGAAAGCCTCCAAAAAGAAAGTGTGGTCTTGTTTGGATTTCAGCAGCTGCTACCAAAGCTACATTTGAGGGTGATAGACTTGGAATGGGAACACTGATTCTGGCTTCTTGACAACAGTCCCCTCCCCCTTTGTTCTGGAATCACGTCTCTTTTCCACTAGTTTCTTCTTGTATCCTTTGCAATAGACATCAGTTGTGGCATTTAAATTTGAAATTCCAACTACAAGTGCTTGGCTTCTATAGTGTGGTCTTTCTGTGTGGTCTCCAACAAATGACCCTTGAAAACCACCCAAGGACTTTCCTGGTTCAATTCCTGGTTCCAACAAAAAAAAAAAAAAAAAGAAAACCACCCAAGGACAGCATGTAAAAAGAGATCTTCCTCCTTTAAAGAACAATCTCCACGGGGCCAGGGAGATGGCTCAGTGGAATAAGTGCTTCCCTGGCAAGCACAAGGCTCTAAGTTCAATACCCGGTTCTGCCAAAAAAAAAAAAAAAAAACAGCTAGAAGAACAATCTCGATTTGCATTCAAATCATATGGGCATATTCTTACCAAAGGAAACTATTAGTGTATCTTCAAATGAAAAACTCTGAGGAAGTTGTAGGAGAAGCTGCAGGAAACACTGTCTGCCACGTACTGTGGAAATGGGCCTTTTAGAAGCAAAAAGAATAGAAAGCTAACATAGCTAAGGACCTACTATGGCCTGGGAACCACACTAAATACATCTGTTAGTTTTTCTTTCCTTCTCTCATTCAGTTTTATTCTTTCAAGTATGTCATATACATATTACATTGTTTCTATTGAGGATGAATTTGGAAATTATTAAGCAAGGTGACTGTTCAAGCTAGAATCAGAGAAAAGCCATGCTATTCCTTTAAATCCCCAGGCACATGATCTTTCTAAAAGAGCATTCTCTAGGTGTTGCAGCATTTAAGTGCATACATAGACCTGAATACTACTATTTCTTAGACTACATGGTGGGTATGAAGAATACTCTGGTAAGTTTTGCCTTGTAAATATATAGTTGTGTTCAAAATTAAACAACTGATAAAAGTGGGTGCTGGCATGAGGATATGCCTAGGAATAGGCTAAGAACTTAATTACAAGGACTTAATTCACTCACCCGGCAAGCTCTCCGGAAGGCCCAGCAGCCCCGGCCACTGATTTACATTCTTCTCAGCTGCATACTTGCCCGTGTCTATTAGACTATTAAAATATTAATAGGGTCTTGGTATCTGTCATTATTAATTTTGGAAAGGAATAAGGACATGCCAAGCCATAGTATTGATAAATTTGCAGAATATGTTAATCTTAACACTCATTATTCAGCTAAATTACTATTTTTTTCAGATGGTTTTTCTTCACTAATCATTTTTTATATTTAACAGTTTTTCATCTCTGACAAAGCAGTTCCTTAGAAATCTACTTATGCATGTACTTTTATAATGTTTTTACAGTAATAATTTATTCAACAATCATGACACTCCATTATATAATTTTCTGATAAATATATAGAATTAAGCTAAGAAATGAGTAAATTATTAAATCTGGAATAAAAACAATATTTTCATGGTTTTATTTTTTGATTTATGCTATTGATTGGTTCATTGGTTGGTGGGTTTTGTTGTAGTAAAGCCAGCACCATCCAAGGCCCACTCTTCCGGCTGTGAGCAGACTGCACAAAGGACTGCCTCCTGACTCCATGACCAAGGTTCAGACCCAGCTTTGGAAAATTAGCAGCTTTCCAGTAGCAAAGACTACAAACAGACCAGAGAAAACTAAACTATCTTTCAAAGTAAAACCCAAGACATGTAGTTTGATGGAGGTGGGAGGTGCTTTTAAAATGAGAACGCTGAAGCCAAAAATTAAATAACTTTCCCATGATCACGTAGCAAGAACTGATACACATAAAGAGCTAATATTTTCTAATTCTAGTACCTTGAAATGTGATAAATTAGATTTGAGGTGTGTATTTGACAAAGGCAAACTCAGACATTACCCTTGGTCTATGTGTAAGACTCAAATACAATTGGAAATGTAACTAGCAAGAAATTCTTCATTACCTAAAAGCTTCAAGGTAAGTTAGATACAGAAAAACAATAGATTCTGTCCTTGGAATGCAGCCACACATTTCTATAGGTTGATAATTCCTACCCTCATTAACAGGAGTGTCACCACACCTGTAATGTCTCCCAGTTTTCTTGTGCTCATAAGATAATTTGCCACTGTTATTTCCAAGAGATCAGCATGTCATATACCCAAAATAGGAGAATTAACAAAATATGGAAGCCACAGTTATAGATGAGAAAGACTTGTTCTATATTACACAAGGACATTAGTACTATGCATATGTAAGCACTTGAGAAGAATCAGGCTCAGAACAGACATCAGACCTCTCTATGACTACTGACTGTACCACCACAGCCCTCCAAGAAAAGGCTCTGATGAGAGGGTGAGGGATGCAAAATAAGCTGATAATCTGGCTGATTGCCAAATTACCATCACTATTTATGAAATTCTTCCTAATGTGGCTTTAAGCAGAAACAGAAATGTTTTCAATTTGGAAGTTGAAACTGCCTCAGTTGCACTTTACCTAAGTTGCCTACCATAACTCAGACAGTAATGTCTTTCTTTTAACATGGTCACACTGCTTTTCATAGCCCCAACCACAAAAATGACAAGTTAAAATAATAACAACAGGCTTCTTTGATTGTCCCTGGTAGGCTAAACAACTAAAATGCAAAAACAAAACAAAAAACCGTTGGGAAAGGCATTTTCAGCATTCAATATTGTGCAATTCATGTTTAAATTTATCATCTAGATCTCATCTCATGACCTTGAAAAGCTCAATATTTCAATTGTAAAATGCAGATCCCAGCCCATCTCCCCAAAGCATTCAATGATGAATTATGTGAAGGAAAATTATACAAAATAGAGTGCTCCAGAAACAGGATTTTGTAATTGACTCATAATTTTCTGCAAACTCCTCCATGCTTTCTACTCCTGTCATTAGAAATCTTTTGAAAATCAATTATTTTTCCTACCTTGGTATTCAAAATATAACTGAAAAATTTTTGGCTGAATGAATTCATCACTTATGGGTTAATTTATTATTGTGTAGTCCATGTTACTGTAAAGGGAGAAAGCCTAATAGTACAAGAGAGTGTTGACACCATAAGCATCCTAAAAGTTGTATTTTTCAATTTAATTTCTGGCATAAACAATCTCTCTTCCAATTGACCTCTTCCTCTAAGACCCTAAATGAAGGCATGGTAGGGAAGACTGAGAGTAGTGTGGGCCAAAAGAAGAATATGGCTGGAAAGACTCAATTGCTATTTGGGCCAAGGTTGTAGCTCAGCAGCGCAAGCATTTGCCTGGTAAGCACAGGTTTTCAGTTAAATTCCCAGTAACACCCCCCAAAAAGAAAACACTCAATTGGTAGTTTTTTCATTAAGGATTGAACTACTAATACTCTTCATATTAACCTTTTTAAAAATTATTATTACTGCATATATGATGTGAACCTTCTTTGAAGACAGTGGTTTTTGTCTCAATCTTACTAACTCTGCTATAATGATGCAATTGGATCATGCTAGGGACTAAACTGTAACACCTCAAAATTCATTGGTTGAAGTCCTGACCTCCAATATGATGGTATTTGGAGATGAGGTCTTTGGGGGAGGTAATTAAGTTTAGATGCGATCATGATAGTGGGCCCCTCAGGATGAAATCTGTATAAGCATAAGAGGCACAAACAAGCTGGCTTACTCTCTGTGTCCCAGCACTTCTGCCTACAGGAGGATGTCACATAAACACACAGAGCAAAACCACTGTCCGCAAGCTAGAAAAAAGAACCTCACCAGCACCAACATGCTGGCAGCCTAAGTTTGGACTTAAGTCCCCCCGAACTGTGAAAAAATAAATGTTTGTTGGTTAAGTCACTGGGTCTATGGTATTTTGTTATGGCATGCCAAGCTAAGGCAAGTGGACAGACATATTTGGCAAAACATCATCTCCACAAAAGCAAAGTAGTTCTAAATGCAGGAGATACTTCATCTCATTCATGATCATAAAAGCTTCACTTAACACTGTTCCGCTCCAGTCCAAAGCTGTCATACTTTGAACAGTGAAATGCACCATACAATTTTAGGAATAAGAGGTACACAGATCCTTTTCCCATAGATGAAGCCATCAATTCAACTCTCTGCAAGTGATAACCTACTACAACTGCCACAGGCAAGATTAGGTGGCCCCTGATCCCTCTGAGAAAGAGTTGAGTCCTGCCATGGCTGGAGATGCCAATAAGGGGCCAGATTATGGGTTGCCCATATGTTTCCTGCAGCTGTTCTGCACTTGCAGGGCCCCACTCACATCTTGCAACTCACCACTCTTCATGCCTTCTAGTACCTAGTAAGCTGAAATGAATTAAATACACTGGCCTCCAACAAAGAGTAACTCAAGAGAAAAAGAAAACTGCTAAATTCCACTATACAAATGAGACTTGTTCAGTTCCTACTTTGAGAAATTTGATGCTTTCTACTTGTCCCTATCTGGTTTTGCTAGGTTCGGGTTCATATAAGGCTGAGATGCACAGCTTGGCTTAGCAGCTGTCCATGGTCAAATGTGAAGGTTTCCTCATAGATCAGTTTGCAACAACCTGACAATTTCCCCTTGCTAGTAAAAAAAGAAAGAAAAGAATAAAGATTCAACATGATGCACAAAGTATAGAGATGGAAATGAAAGCTCAGCCTAGTGCTGAGATATTTGTTTTTTTAATAAAACTGATTTGGATCAATTTGAGATAACTGCTGGAGTGCAAACTTCTAATTTCAGATACGTCTTTTGTTTTTGTCTCTGATCTGAGCTCAAAAGGAACATTGCCAGTATTTTTCCAGTGGCAAGCATAGTTCTAGAAGAGTTAAAATAAGAAACTCTACCTGCTTAATCTGCCAGAAAACACAGGAGAGGAGCAATCAACTCTTGAGAAGAGCCGCTTTGAATGAGGTATGCCTGGCTGCTTCGGGCCATGCTGTTTGTCAGTCTTTCAAAATTCAAGTCATTACCAGATGCTGATCTACTATAATATTGTGATATTTTATCTGATTACACTTACCTGATTGTGCCTTATCTGCTATTTGCCTTCCCATTCTTCTATGTATATTAAATGCAGGTGCTTTTATTATTCTGTGAGCTCAAAAGTGTTGACTGTTCTGAATATAAATGGGGATATTATATCATTAACTTTCTCCTAAAGCAGAGCCATTCACTGTGTAAATCACATGCCAGGTACCTGGTGGAGACACAATAAACTATAATGTCTTGAGAAAGAAAGCAATGAGGAATGGATAAGGAGATAAAAATTTAAGGCATTGTTAAAGAAGGGTAATCTTCAAAATCCTATTTCCAACCAGCATTTGTTGATAATATAACCTTTAGATTAGAAACCTTTTTAAATTCATAAAAAATCTTTTGGGGGAGTTAGACAATATGGAATGCTATCACTAGTAGGGCTGCATTAAAAATACAATCACTAATACACTATGGCTTGTCTACTGCAGGAGAACAGTTTGAAGGGAGCAGTCTAATCTTTTAGAGGAGTATTCTTTGCTTTGCCAAATATGTTCTTACCCTACCCAGGTGTACTGTTCAAGCAAGGTGAACAAATAGCCAAATGCTCTCAGTACTTGCAGACATTTAAAGGTGAATAATTTAGAATCTGCTTGCAAATTTGAAGGGAAGCAGTATGTAGTGAATTAAGGCAGAACCATGACAATGTGCAGCTGCCCAACAGTCTGGAGTTATACGCTCTGCTTAGCTTGCACTGCGCTGGCCCCACTAAAAGTTAATCCATAGTTATTTAAGTGGAAAGTTTCAAGAAATCCATTTTCAGAGCAAATGTTATGTGAGAGTTTAAATGAGCCACTGCCCTCAGTTGGATAGAATATCAGACGGTCTGCTCATTCATCAGTGCAGCAGACTCCTCCACTGACGCAGCAGCTGGGATCCAAGCCTCAGGAAAGAATGTGAGGTACAGCCACCAGAGCCTTCTGCTGTCAGATCGGAAGGTGGGTGAGGGAAGGCAGCACGCAGGGGAACAACTAGGAACATGAAGGGCGCGGTAGCCTGGAAGATACTGGCTCTGTTCTTCCTGCCTCCTGGAGTCCCTGGGTAGACACCGCTGCATGGACGCGGGCACTGCTCGTCTTCGCCACCTCTCACCTTACGCACAGATGCATGGGATGGCCTGCTTCTGCTCCCCCTACCTGAACCAGTGTATACTTACACACCTCTTTACAATAAGGTTGCTACTTCTATCAGAGGAATCTTTGTTCCTCTTAAACATATGCTTGGAAAAGGAGGGGGAAGAAAGAGAGGAAAAAGGAGAAAGAAAAGAGGCAAGCCTCAGATTTGGAAGAAACATTGGTGAAACACATTTCTAAAAGGGCTGTATTCAAGATTATGTGCAGAACAGTGACAATACAACAACAGAAATACAAACAGCCCAATTATAAAGGGGGCAAAAGATTTAAAGCCAAAAATAAATATGCAGCCAAGTGTGGTAGTGCACTCTGAAGGCTAAGGCAGAAGAATCACAAATTCAAGCCCGACCTATGTAGCAATGTAGCAAGTTAGTAAGATCTTGTCTCATTAAAAAATAAAAATAAAATTTAAAAAAGAATAAAGGGAACGGAAATGTAGCTCAGTGTGAAGATCCTGGGTGGTTCTGTGTCCAGTACTGCCAAAACAAAAAACAAAAAACAAACAAACAAAAAGAACAAATGAATGAATGAGCATTCATGCAACACCAATAAGCACAGGAAAAATTATTAAACACCATGCATTATTGTTATGCTTTATATCTGAATGTCCCCAAAAGGCATATGTGTTTAAAGGTGGGACTTCCAAAGGGTGACTGAGTCAGAGTGCACGAGACATAAACTGATGTGATGAGGTGAGGCTGGCTGAAAGAGGCAGGGCATTTCAAGTAAGACTTCACAGGCTTATCTCACTTCCGGGCTTCTCCATTCACTCTGCTTTCTGCTCGCATGGTGTCAGCAGCTTTTCCTCTGCTGTGCCTCTCTGCCCTGCCTTCCTGCCTTGGAGCTGGCCAACTATAGGCTGAAAACATGAGCCAAAATAAATCCCTTCTCCTTTCAGCACTGCTTATTGTGTTCCAGGACAAGAGACTAAGACAATCATTAAGGAAATGCAACTGATGTAGAAGGAAGCACCATAAAAGGCACCAGAATGGCTATAGCCGTGGACACCGTGAGCCCTGCACCAAGTGGCAGAGCGTGTGGCACAACACTGTTGGGGTAAAGCAACTGCTGTGACCACTGACAGCTTCTTCCAAAAGGAAATGCGCACCAATCCTATGAATGGCATTGTCAAAAGTGGGTATTTACTCAAGATATAAATGAAATATGTTCACAAAAGACTTGTGCAAGAATGTTCATTGTCACCTTATTTAAATGGCTAAAATTAGAAATTATCCCAGTAGCCATCAACAGATACACTGTGATAACCAATGAATTAAGCAATATAAAAGAACAAGTTACTGACACGTGAGACAAACACAGATAAATCTCATAAACACGAGAGTGAAAGAAGTCTTTTCCAAGAGGATATATGGCATCAGTTCATTTACAATAGTGCTGAAACATTTAAAACTAATGAAGGATGGAAAAATCCAAATAAGGCTTCCTGCTGGGATTTAAAGGAGAAACTCACTAACAAGGAGAACCCCAAAACTTTCCATATTGCATATCTTAATACTGGCTATTTATTTAACTCAGTGAATACCTACAACATTTAAATGACAATGGAATACCCATATCTGATAAAACTAAATGAAAAAAGGGGATACAAATGAACAACCATTTTATATGTGTATATACTAAATAGTCAGGATAGATATATAGCTACTTTCTCTTAATTCAGTGAGAAGAAAGATTTGTACCAACAGTGATTGGATAGGATATCATGTCTGCATCTTGTACTATGAATAACTAGTAAGAAGACAACAATATGCAAGGTATTAATTATTGAAACTGTCCTGCTAATTATTTTTGAAACTGTCTCATGGTTATTTCTCAATAAAATTATTTAAAAAATAAAAATTTTTAAAAAATTCTTGATATAGTTTATTTCAATACAAGCTTTACATCAAATAAGTAAACAAATATGGAACTCTAGTTAGCAACATGTATTTGAAGTATTTAGAGAAAGTATACTTGCATTTTCAACTTATTTTGTAATATATCACAAATAATAAGATGAATTGGGCTGGGGATATAGCTCAGTGGCATGGTATCTGCCTAGCAGTGCCTGCCAGGGTTTGATTCCCAGTACTCACCCCCAAAAAAGATGAATTAATGGGTTGACATGTAATAAAGCAAATGTAATAAAATGTTAATGATAGAGTCTAAGTACTAGTATATAGGTATGCACCATAAAATTCTTACAATTTTGCTACATGCTTGAAATTTTCCATAATACAATATTACAAATAATGAATAAAATGAATATTATGACTATGTATGGTAGTAAGCTTCCTGTTTGGTCATCGTCTAAGTTTCCACTTACAACTGCAGCAAAGACTTAATTGCTGAGTTCTCAGAAACACCCCCAACAAGCTTAAGTTTACTAAGCTCCACAAAGGAAGGATGTTTGTCTTTTTAACTGATTAGAAGTATCTATCATAGGGTAGGTATGATGAGAAATATCAGGCAGAGAATATTTGTGGAATTTACTTTATCATACATAACGCTCAATCAGGCTAACTCAATGTTTTCAGAAAGTGAGATCGACCAACAGGAGTATAACTGTCTTCCGCCACTCAGCACGTGGCTGAAGTAGCCCAAAGTAAGCGTAGATGAATCTAATACTACTTAATATCAGCTATGTAGCTCAACAGATTTCAAAATAATTATGATATATAATAACACAGAATTCCAATAATCCATGTAGTTCATTGATCAAAAACTTAGTTGGGCATCAAAATTATTTGAGTTTTCTAAAAATAGAGGTTTCTGAGGACAGACATTCTGATTCAGCAACTCCATTTGTTCGTCTTTACAGGATCCTCACAGAACCATGGTGCATAATCTGGTTTGGCAGCCACTGGTCTGGTTCATTTCTTTTCAGCTATCTCCAATGTATCTTCCAAAAAGATGCCTAACCCTCGCCAATTCAGTATCTATATACCAGGGACTATTCAAGTTACATCATTTAGATCTCACAATAACTCTTCCAGGTATTGTTAACCCTACAATGCAGTTTAGAAAATTGAAACTGGGCAGCCTTAAGTAATTGTGTTCAAACTCAGTATAGCTAGCAGTAGAAGAACCAAGATTGGAAGCCATATGGGTCAACAAAGCTACTACAATACCATGAAACTTTCAGTCAAAAAGGGAAAAAATGGCTGGATAAGTTTCTTATATAGCACTATAAACAATGGTAACTTTGATATTTCCTTTTCTTAAAAATTTAAAAATCTTTATTTATTTGGTACAGGCTCTTGCTACACAGCTCAGACTCATAATGATCCTCCTGTCTCAGCCTCCCCAGCACTGGGATTA
>NDGM011186402.1:0-15117 GCA_002564305.1 Octomys mimax
CACTGAATTTTTTTAGCCCTTTTGTTAAAGATCAAGTAGTTGAATGTGGCTGAGGTTGTTTCTGCTTCCTTTGTTCTGTTCCATTGATCCACATATTTGTGTTTTTGTGCCAGTCCCATACTATTTTAATCACAGTAGCTTGGTAGTGTAACTTCAAATCTGTGATTCTGATGCCTACTTGGTCTTGGTGTATATTTGTTGTTGTTGTTGTTGTTATTATTATTATTATTATTATTATTATTATTATATGCTGCATTCTCTTTGCTAGGATCTTACTGAGAATTTTTGGCATCTGTGTTCTTTAAAGAGATTGACCTGAAGTTCTTTTTTGTTGGGTCCTTTTCTGGTTTTGGGATCCTGGTAATGCTAGCTTCCAGCAATGATTTTGGGAGTACTCCTTCCCTGTTTCATTGAAGAGTTTGAAAACTACTGGAGTTAGATCTTACCTGAAGTTCTTATGGGATTTAGTTTTGAATACATAAGGTTTTGGGCTTTTCTTGGTAGAAGTTTTTGTTACTGCTTCAATTTTATTGACTCTTTGGATTATTCAGATTTTTAAGTCTTCTTGGTTCAGTTTTGATAATTCATCTGTGTCTAAGAATCTCTCCATTTCGTCTGAGTTCTCCAATTTTTTGGCATATAGGTTTGTGAAGTAGTTACTAATACAATGGACCCTTAAGTTACAGCTGGCATGACATGAACAACTTGGGTTATAACTGGAATTTTAGTTTTAACTTACAGCCAAAGTCTTGAGTTATGACCTGAAAACCAGCTGCTTGTGCTTCCAGGTGGTCTCAATACAGACTTAATCCTTCAAAAATTCTGGTAAGAACATTATAACATCCTTTCCTGCATGGGATCAGTTGAGAAATCCTGGTCCAGTGTCTCTCTAAGGACACTGAGATGTGCTTATATATAGGAGAGAGACTTTGAAGGCTGGGTAGAGAATCTTGAGCCTTCTATTGACAGCTTGAGTTATAACTAGCCCTCAGAATGAATTAGATTTATAAATCAAAGGTCTACTTTAAGTTTCTGGATTTCTGTGGTATCTGGTATCTGTTGTGATTTCACCTTTTTTCATTTCTTGTTGCATTGATTTGTGTCATTTCCCTTTTTTGGTAAGATTTGGGAAGGGTTTGTTTATGTCGTTTCACGGGTTTATGTTCCTAGAGTACCTGCAAGTAGTGAAAATCAAAATTTCATGCCTTTAAATGCCTATTTTTATAGTTTAAACCCTAAATATTCTGTTGTATTTATGTAATTTAATTCAATACAATACTGTATACAGTAGGTATACATAATCACATTCATCATAGAATTTACACTTGTACATGATGTATCTTGGTTTTTTTCCCCATTCCCCTCCCTTCCCTTTAGCCCCTCTTCCAATCCTTATTTATAGTTTTGTTTCCATTTTTCCTTTTTTTTCTTATTCCTTGTTTTCCCCATCCCCCCCTTCCTTATTCCCCTTACTATTTGAACATTTTCTACCCATTTCCCAATATCTATTACACATTTGGTTCTTACATACACTTTCAATTTCTCATACCAGAGATGATGCAATATTTACATGTTTTCAAATTTATTTCACTTATGGTCTCAATATGCGTCCATCCACCTAGAAATAGCTCAGGTTTATCCTTCTTTATGGCTGGGTAGTACTCCATTATATATGAAAAACACATCTTTATCTCTTTATCAGTTGATGGGCATTTGTGTTTTTTCCAAGATTTAGCTATTACAAACTCTGCTGCTATAAACATATGTATGTGTATGTTGCTGTGGAGTGATGCTTTTAATTCTTTTGGAAAGACATCAAGAAGAGAAGTAGTTGGATCAAACGGAATCTCTGGTCTTAATTTTTTGAGGAATATCCATACTGATTTCCACAATGGTTTCACCAGTCTATACTTCCACCAATAGTGGAGAAGGATTTCTTTTTCCCTGCAGCCTCTCCAGCATTTGTTATTGGTTGACTTCTTGAAAATAGCCATTCTTTTCTTTTCTTTTTTTTCAGAGAACATACAGATACTTTATTGCTCACCTTTCACAAAAAGCACACCTCCAGCCATTTTCTCTCACAGCTTGACAATGTTTGTTTATACAGAAACCCAGCAAAAAACATCATGTCATGGAGATTTCGGTAAAGGAGAATGTAAAATATCTGCTGAGCCAGGATTTTATTTTCTGAAGCAATAATAAAGGGCCTCCCACACTGAGCAAAACTCTTACTTTCTAGTATATTTCTTCCATTAAAAAAAATCTGCCTAAAGCCAGCCAACTTGTATTTGCCGCCAGTGGTATTAACTCATGCATGAAACCAATTTCACTTTGCTATTTCTTCTAGCAGATTTTAAGTCAAAGTAATGTTGAAGGAAGAACTTGTTTTGGATGGATTCAGGTCAGTTTGAGTTGCTCTGCTTAACTAAATGCCTATGTGTACTATCGGTTCACAACTTTATTTTCTTTTAGTCTTTTTTTTTTTTGCACAGCTCAGGATCAAACTCGAGAATTTATACTTGCCAGGCAAGCACTTAATCCACTGAGCTATCTCCCTGGCCCTTTTTAGTCTTTATTTTTAGCTACTCTTTTTGGAATGAGCTAGAATCTCAGAATTATGTTAATTTGCATCTCTTAAATGGCAGTGTTGTTGAACATTTTTTCATTTGTTTATTTCCTGCTTTTGCTTCTTAATCTGAGAAGTGTGTATTTCTTTAAGATCCCTTTTAGATTGGGTTATTAAATTTGGGGGGGAGGTCTGATTTTTTTTTTTTTTTAAGTTTTTATATATTCCAGACATTGGTCTTTTGTCTGAGGAACAGCTGGAAAAAAAATTTTCCCATACAGCGGGTTGTCTCTTAACTCTGTTGGTGGTTTCTTTAGCTGTGCAAAAGCTTTTTAATAAAACAGGATACTAGTTGTTGGTTCATTGTAGTATTTCCTGTGCAGTCTGGATTTCATAAAGTATTTGCCTACACCAAAGTCTTTAAGTTCTACATATTCTATCTTCCAATTGATTTATTATTCTGTTTTAATACTTAAATCTTTTTTCTTTTTTCTTTTCTTTTTCTTTTTTTTGGTGGAACCACGGATTGAAGTCAGGCCCTTGTACTTGCCAGGGAAGCGCTTATCCTACTGAGCCATCTCCCCAGCCCTAATACTTAAATCTTTGATCCACTTCGATTTTAGTTTTGTGCATAGTGCAAGACATGGGTTTAGTTTTAATGTTTGTCATATGGAAAGCCAGTTTTTCCAGCATTATTTATTTAAAAGTATCTTGCAGTGAAGATATTTGGATCCTTTGTCAAAGGTAAGGAGGCTGAATGTGTTTGAAGTTGTTTCTGTATCTTCTAATCTGTTCCAGTGATCTTTGGGTCCGATTTCTTTTTTCTTCAATACCATCCTATTTTTTAACAGTAGCTTTGTAGTATAATTTCTAGTCAGGGATTGTGATGTCCTCTGCCTTGCTTTTGCTACCCAAAATTGCTTTTGTTATTCTAGGTCATTGCTGGTTCCAAATGAATTGTGGAATTGTTTCCTCTAATTCTGTGAGATATGCTATCATTACTTTGATTGGAATTACATTAAATTTGTATAACAATTTTGGAAGTATGGCCAGTATATTGGTTCTTCCTACCCAAAACAAGGGATATCTTTCCATTTTCTGATGTCTTTTTTAATCTCCTTTTTCGAAGTACTTTGATTTTCAGTGTAAAGATCTTTTATTTCCTTCGTTAGATTGATTCCTAGGTATTTCAGTTTTTTGGATGCTATTGTGAAAGGGTCAATTCCCTAATTTCCCTTTCAATTTGTTATATGTATACAGGAATGCTATTGAATTATGAGTGTTTACTTTGTATCTAGATATGCTACTGAATTTGGTTCAGAGTGTATCTATATACGCTACTGAATTTGATTTTAGAGTGAAAGATTACAGTATTTGTCCATTTAGTATGATGTTGGCTGTTGGTTTGTCATAGATGGCTTTTATCAGATTGAGTTAAAGACCCATCTATTTCAATTTTCTGTAGGGTTTTATTGTGAATGGGTGTTGGGCTTTGTTAAATGCTGTTTCTGCCTCTATTGAGTCAATCATATAGTTTCTGTCCCTGCCTCTGTTGGTATGGTATATTACATTTATTGATTTGGGTATGTTGAACCATCCTTGCATCTCTAGAATGAATCCTACTTGGTCATGGTGTATTATAATCTTAATGATTTGTTACATTTTGTTTGTCAGTATCTTATTGAAGATTTTGGCACCTATTTTCATTAGGGGAAGTAGTTTTCTTTTTTTGTTATATACGTCTCTGGTTTTGGTATCAGGCTAATGCTTGTTTCCAGGACTTTGCGACTCTTGTTTCCTTTCAATTTCATTAAAGGCTGACAAACAGTGGAATTAAGTCTTCTCAAAATTTCTTGTAGAATTCAGCAGTGAATCTATCAGGGCCTGGGCTTTTTTGTTATTAGGTTTTTTAATTACATCTTCAATTTCATTAACTGATACTACTTTCTTTTTTCTTTTCTTTTTTTTTTTTTTTTGCGGAACCAGGGATTGAACTCAGGCTCTTGCACTTGCCAGGGAATTGCTTATTCTACTGAGCCATCTCCCCGGCCTCCTACTGCTTTCTTTAGAATTTTTATGTCTTTTTGACTGAGCTTTGGTACTTTATATGTATCTAGAAATCTGTCCATTTCTTCTGTGTTTTCCATCTTATTAGAATACAGGTTCTTCAATTACATAAACATAAACTTAAGTACTTCTGCAGGGTGTGCTGTGATTTCATCCTTTTCATTCTTTATTGCATGGATTTTGGTCTTCACTTTTTGATTAGGTTGGCCAAGATTTGTCAATTTTATTTAATTTTTTAAAGAATCAACTCTTCATTTTATCTTTACAACTTCCTCCTTTGTTCAGGCTTTGATTATTGACTTGCTCATTTGCTAGAAGCTTGAGTTTCAACGTTAGGTTCTTTATTTGAACTTACTATTTTTTTTGCGGACCTGGGGATTGAACTCAGACCCTTGCGCTTGCCAGAGAAGCACTTATCCTACTGAGCCATCTCCCCGGCCCATTATTCTGTTTTTGATATGGTAATTCATTGCTGTAAGTTTCCCTAGTAGGACTGCTTTCACTGCGCCCCATGAGTTCCAGTATGTTGTATTGACATTATCATTAATCGTAGAAACTGTCTAATTTCTTCCTTAGTTTCATCTGTGACCCAGTGGTTGTTCAGGAGGGTGTTCTTTCCATGTGTTCATGAAGTTCTTATGGTTTCTTTTGCTATTACTTTGTAATTTCATTGTACTGTGTTCTGATAATATACATAGGATATTTTTTAGTTTGTTTGTATTTAAGCATGTTCTTTGAGCTATTATGTTGTTTATTTTTGAGAACTTTTGTGTGAAGCTGAGAAAAATACGTGTTTTGATGCTTTGGGGTACAACATTGTAGATATCTACTAAGTCCATTTTTTCATAGGTTTGATTCAGTTACATACCTTTGTGGATTTTTTGGGGGGGTGTCTATTTGATGTGTTTGTGATAATAGGGTATTGAGGTCTCCACTGCAAATGTATTAGTGTGTATGTGGTTTTTCATGTCCACTAGTCTTTGTTTTATGCAGTTATGTACACTAGTGTTCGGTGCATATGTATTTATTATTATCTCTTCCTCTTGGATTGTTCCTTTTACAAGGTTGTAGTGATCTTTGGCTCTCAATCAATCTTAGCTTGAAATCCACTTTGTCTGTAAATAGCTACCCCTGCTTCTTTCTGGGTTGCTGTTGCATGTATTATTGTTTTCCATCCTTTGACTTTCAGCCTATGAATCTATTTTTGAATTACATGTTTCTTTTGTGTAGCATTTGCTGGATCTTGCTTATTGATCCATTGTACCAATCTTTTTCTTTTAATCAGTGAGTGAGACCATTTACATTACTGTTATAAATGGTATGTATTAAATTATCCTTGTCATGTTACTTTCCTGTTGTTGGTTCCCATTTTTTCCCCTTTTGTTTAATTACTTGCCTTGCATTGAATTAATTGTGTTGGAGTTCTAGTCATTATTTTCTCTTGCTATAATGTCCTTCAGAACATTTTGGAGCGCTGGTTTGGTGGTCTTGAATTTCTTCCCATATTCTTCGTCATGAAAGTATCTTATTTCTCCATCTATTTTAAAAGGTAGCACAAAATGAAAGGAAGAATCCTTACCCTCTAGAAGTTAACTAGGCGGTGAGGCACAGTACAAGTTGGTATACTGATTCATAGACACTTCAGCACAAATAGGCATAAACTGAATTCCTCACACTCAAGGTAGAGTGAATGGTCTCTTAGTCAAAGAAGATCAGGCATGACTAGCAGAATGGTTCTTGCTGGCAGCTAATTCCAAGTAGCCAGAGCCAGCTGACTTAAGGTAACTTGTTGAAAAGATCAGCTTGCTGGGCATGATGGCACATATCTGTAATTTTAATTACTCAAGAGGCTGAGGCAGGAGGATTGCATAATCACAGCCAGCTTGGGCAACTTACCCAGACCCTGTCTCACAATTAAATATAAAAAGGTGGTGATATAGCTTGGTGATAGAGCATCCATGAGTTCAATCCTCAGTGTAACAAAAAGAAAAAAAGGAGGGGTCAGCTTGCCTAAGTATGAGGGGACAATATGATTTAGATACAGTACAGTTTACATGTAGATACCCAGAAATAAAGTCTGACCAGTTTCTGCAAAAATGAAGGGATATGTTATAAAAGGATAAAACAAAGAACAGTTTAAATTCTTCTGGGAAACAAACAGGAAGAGCCACTCTGGCATTATTCTATCTTAACAAGAAACAGAAAGCTGAAAACTAATAAAACAACTCTTGCTTACAAAGCGTGAGATGATGGACCTCACCTGTGGAGTAACAGTGTAGAAATTGCTCATTTGATAACCTTGGTGTGTTTCAGTTTTTAACATATATAAATATCTTGTTTTCAAAATTTTTATTTTTGCATCACAGGCAGTAGAGCTATCTGAGATGTTTGTGTAGTACCCAATCCGGGTCTTGGCGTGCATGTTCCTATCCCTTGCAAATAGAAAAGACAGGGTGATAAATACTGTTTATGAAATTGAATCCTAGGGACTCATTCATTATATTTAATATATTTCCCTGTCGTCAAAATGCTATTTCATTATGTGTCATTGTGTGTAGATCAGAGGTTCTAGAAATTTAAGATTATAATCCACCTTAAGTAAAGGAAAATTTTGGTGGCTTAAATCACATTTTGTTAATTCAGATTCCTACATTATTAATATAATTTAACTTATATTGCATTTTGTGTTTTGCAGATTGTTCTCTCTGTATAAGAAAATTTCTGTCATATAAAACTCAATGCCCAACATGCTGTGTGGTGAGTTTTTATTTATTTTTAACTTACATATTTCAGCTTCACGCACATTCAGAAGCACATGGGCAGCATACTAAGCTCCTGGGTTCGATCTCCCACACCACATGCCGTGCTGGCCCTGACCCCAGGCACCGAGACCACAAATGGTGGTGCACGCCTATAATCCCGGTGCTGGGGAGGCTGCAAACAGGAGGATCACTATGAGTCCGAGCTGTGTAGTGAGACCGTGTACCAAATACATGAAAAGAAAGAAAGCACATGGGAAGATGAACAGTAGTAGTTATTGAGTTAAATTATATAAAAGACATAGTAGTTATTGAGTTAAACATTTAAAAGACATTTTCAGAAAGGACCTATAAAGTACATGTAAGGCTTTGTTCAATTTCTTATTATGTTTTCTGATAACCTAAATGTATTTTAGGAAGTAAAAAATAGTTTTAAGATCAGGATGGGGTGTTCTTTACTATGAACTATATTTTTGTAGATCTATTTTAAAAATAATTTTTCACTTTTGGTGTATACTGCTCTTTGGATTATTCATTTGCAAATGGCTAGTGTAGTATTGATGCAGAAGGTAGAGGTGCATGTCCATTGGGCTTAAACCAGCATAACTGATCCTTTATCTCTTTCTCAAACCAGACCTTCAGTGAGAACACTAGGGCATTTGTTGCTAAGGGTTTTAACCCTTTTCAAGTACTGTAGTGAGAGTGATTGGGAAGGTGGATTGGTAGAAATCAAACATAAGTGAAAATAAAGAGAAAAGAGACAATCATAGAAAGTACACCAAAACTAGATGAAGGTTCGACTAACGTGGCCCCTCCAGTAGGTTCATTGTATCAGGATATCGCCAAACTGTTCTGAACTGTAGTGTCATGCAGAAAATGGTGTGGTTTGGCTCCCGGCTCCAGGATCTTTACCACTGTGCTTCATGTCTTTGCCGAAATGGCCTTGTCATGGAGATGCTAAATAAGTGCTGGATTTACCATTTTTCTCTTGCTGAAAACCAGTCATATTTTTAAAATCTCTTTGAAAACTTTATGGCCCTCCTAGTTTATTACTTAAAAGAATGTCTCTCTTATCCTTGCAAGAGAACATTTTGGGCAAGCTGAGTGCTGGCATTTTGAAGAAAAATTCTTGCTCATATTAGGTTTTATCTTAGTGCAGAGTAAATAATACATGATTTTAACAGATGGTTTTGAGAGTTCTTATCAGACTTCCAGTTAGCAGGTGTCGATTCACTCTAAACAACGCATTAGTATGAGACAAATGAACTTTATTTTGAGGCTTTCCTGGAAGACTTAGTGGTATGGAGTGTCTCAAGAGAATGGGTCAGGCAGTTTCAAAAACAAGATTATGGCAAGTTAATTATTGTTTTTGACCTTCTTCCATCTGCTGTTTTTCTTTTCTAGACAGTCACAGAGCCAGACCTGAAAAATAACCGTTTATTAGATGAACTGGTAAAAAGCTTGAAACTTGCACGGTATGATTTAATTTTGTGACTAACCTCTAACCACTTTGCTTCTTTGTGTGTCCTCTCTGTGTTCTTTTTAGTTAGGGAATACAGGGATTTTTAGGATAGAAGAAATGACAATGGTTATTATTCAGACAAGGAAATGTAAAACCCACTAATGTGATTTTCTTCCTTTATTTAACAAAAATTCTGTTTAAGGAAGAACTATTAAAAAGTTAAAAATGCAGATTTGATGAATTCCTTACTTTTGCTGCCTTAAAGATACTATACTTGTCATTTATCTTGCAATTTTTTTTGCTCTAGTCCTAGAATTAGCCATGTCTCTTTGGAGTCCTGGTTTCTTTTATTGGCAAATGGTATTTAGAAGCCAGGACCTGCTGTAGTTATTACCCCTCAGGTGTCACTGCTTCTAAGTCCTAAGAACTAGGTGAAAGATGCATGCATGCATATGTGTGTTCTAATCCATGTTTACACATTTACCTGTAATTGGTTCTATCAGCTATGTATTAATGCATTAATTCTTAATCTGATTTACTGAGCATGTATTATATGTTGTACCATGTGAAATACCTACTTGCTTTTACTTTATAAGCCTCTGATGTGTAGCTTTACTTCCTATAAACATGTGAAAACAAGTTTGGTCACCCAAAGGGATATAAAAGATAATGAACAATAAAAAGGATGTAAAAGTTTAACGAACAATATCTTGAATTATTTTTAGTTTTAATTATATAAATAGTAATTTTCATTAAGAACATAATATGTTTATATAATGGTCAGGTGCCATTATGTTAGGTGTATCGCTTATATTTTGGCTCATGGGGAACATTGTTGGAGATACTTCATATTACTTTGAAAAATGTACACAGATTTCTTCCTGTAGAATTGCACGATTATTGATAGATTTGTATCTTTAAAATTATCAAATTTAGTACTCTTACCTCATACAACTTAATTCTAGAATTTAAACATTATAGTAGTTGGCCTGTTATTTCCTTAAGTGAAATCTCACAAAGACAGTACGCTTTCCTAGATTAAGAAACCCTAAGATTCTTGGCTTGCCTTAATTATTTTCATATTGTAAAATTCATCAGCGGTGAATTTTCAGATGGGCAAGTGTAGTCTGATTCTTGTGATTACACTTGCTGCTTTTCTCACCATAAAGCCCTTTAGTAGTGAGTTTTGAAGACTCTTAAGAGGATAAAACCATGTTTCTAGGAAGACATGGGCTACTTGAGTTTTCCAAGACAGTAAAACTGTCAAAGCTTTCTTGTGTTTCTTCAGCTGGTACTGAATGTGTAACAACCTTCCTACTAGCCAAGAGGAAGCAGGGCAGATAAAGCATCTGTTTGTCAAAAACAAGTGCTAAGCATTATTAGGCTCACAGACCTCTTGGTGACTTAGAAGGAGGCCTTGGAATAGTTGTCTTCTTCTCTGCCTGCCATTCCCTCCCAAAAGAATAAGCTATGTTGTTATTCATTACAGTGGTGTGGTGGGGTAGAAGCATTTTTTGTAGGTTTAGGATGGATTTCATCATTTGTTTCTCTTTGTACTGGGCCTGTTGGAATTAGTACTATCATCCTTGCAGTGAACCAGTTCTTAGACATTCATCATGTACAAAATGCTGTGGTACTTCATCTGCAAAATTAATAGAGGAAATGAAGCTAATCCAGTATTATTACTTGTGTGAATTCTGGCTTAGGATGGAAGGAGAAAGTGTAATCTTATGACTAAAACGTAAGGTAATTTGTATTTTTCTAGTTTTTTGTCTTTGCCATCTGTCATTATCATCTTAAGTGCCATTCTGATTTTTAAAAACTGAATATTCCAAATTAAACAATTAAGATACAGGAAATAATTTCAGAAGTTTTCAAATACAAAGCTAACATGTAGCTTTTACATTTTCTTCTGATCTTTGCCTTTTATCTTCAAACAACAAGGGTTTTTTGTTTGTTTGTTTTTCCCTTAATACAGTTTTATTTAAAATAACGTTTTAAAAAACGTGTTGTATTGAGCATTGAGGCAGGTCTTGTGCTGCCTAGGCTGGCTCTCCTCCAGCCTCCCTAGTGGCTGGGACTACAGGAATGTGTGTGTAAGTGGAATATTATTCTTACTTCAAGTAGGAAAGTATTGTTTCTCTGTTTTTGCATAGCAGCTGTAGGAAGCCCCTTCTGGTCCTTGTCTCCATTCAAGAAGTTTATATTTGTAATTCCAAAAATACGTTATTGGAATCCCATCAAGTGAATTCCAGTCTACCACTCTCAGTGCAACCTATGGCGAAAATAAAGACACTAAAGCATATTTATGATTATGGGGGTTCAACAGGTCCTAAGTCCAGCCATGAAGATGGCTTTCTAGAACAAAGGCCTTGACCCAGGGCTGAACCTGGGTTTTATTCTGTTGTGGAGGAGGAATGGCTTGAGGGTGAAGGACTGAGATTTGTGGGAAGTAGGTGAGTGCTGTGAGTTGAGCTAGGTAGGGGGCCTGCCTTAACCTCTGTCATGTGCAGAGAGAAGGATATGCAGTAAAAGTAACTTGCATTATACTGTTGAGATAGTATCTAATATTTTGGGTTCTGGTGCTTCAGTTCTGATGTATAATCTTTCAAGCCCCAGGAAGTCATAGCCTCTGTCTCCAGGCTCAATCCCAGCCAACAGCTTAGAGCATTGGCTCTTCATCTTGTCTTGACTGGATAGCTTAGAGCATTGGCTCTTCATCCTGTCTCAGCTGAGGGCTCATATTAAAGACCAGTGTGCATTGCTTAAGGTCACTTGACAGAATAAAGAGAAGTCCTAGCCAGCTCTGTACATATCAATACAAGGAAATAGGGTGAGGCTCAGCCAAAATGGAGATGATTGCTGTTCTTTCAAGGAGAGCTGCTCAGGTGGTCCTCCACAGCAGCCATGTTTCATCTATATCATTAATATTATTATTTTGGTTTTTTGAGATAGGGTCTTGCTATGTAGTTCAGGCTGGCTTTGAACTCAACTATATAGTCTAGGCGAGCTTCAAACTTGTGGTGATCCTTCTGCTTCAGCCCCTTCAGTACTAGGATTATAAGTGTGCACCACCATGCCTGGCTATATGCAATATTATTATTTTTACAATTCACTTTGATTTAGCTACCATCAAGGTTTGAATTTTCTCCTAAGTATTCCAATTTTAAGAATTTAAGTATTTTAGATAATAGCATCTCACAAAGAGAATGTAGAATATAATTTCACCTTTACTTGTGATTGTGATATTTAAAGCATACTAGCCTTGAACTGAGGTAGGTAGATGTGTGCTCTTGGCTTTACTAATTCTGATATGATAGTAATGTTGACATTTAACCTATTTGGCCTCTGTTTCTATATCTGAAAATAAATTGTAATAATACTATCGATAGGATTGTTGTAAGGATTGAAAATGAAATCTTCAACATATTCAGGGCAGTACCTAGGACAAAGAAATAAAGAAGAGTTCTGTTGTTATTACTCTGTATTTGCTTCCATTCAGTATCCTGTTGCCCTCTTGTACATTGTTGCCCATGGCGCTAATAATGTGTGCTTTGTTGATTCTCTGCCTGTTTAGCTCAAGGGCTCTGCACTGGTACTTGCATGTTTCAGATCAGAACAAACATTGCAGGGACTTTGGTTAGAAAGATAACTCAATTAATGGCATGACTTAATGGCTGCCTGATTTTTTTTTTTTTTAAAGAAGCCTGTTTTAACTGCTGATTTTGAACTGCATTCTAAGGAGGTCAGGTTATTCATATAGTAAACAACCAAGCAGGATTTTTCTGTCCTTTCTCAAGTCACAGTTACTTATTCAGAACCAGAAACCCTTTGGAGGAAAGTTTGTGGGGCTGCATGCCTAGCTGTCTGACATCTCCTTCCCAGCTAGCTGCACCCTTGTGAGGAGGTCAGTGAAACTCTTTGGGACTTCATTTACCATTTATAGAAATGAGTGCATTGATTTATCTTTGAAATAGTATTGGTAATGATTCATCATTGTAATACCAACTCACCTTGATATAAATTCTAAGGGTGGTAGAAAGGAAAAATTACCAATTCACTTTAAGTTTAAGCATTAATTTGGGAATTGATATTTTCACCTAGCTCATTTTAAAGTACATGAATTTTAAAATATCTCCTGCTTTTAAGTAGCATCACTACATTCATGGCTTCCAAATCTAATACATCTTCAGCCAGATTTCTCCCCAAAACTTGAGACCCACATCCGCCTGCTTATTTTACATCTCTCCTTGGACCTCTGAAGAGCAACTGTTGTTGAACATGTCCAAAAGGAGACTGCTTCCTCGTGCTGTCCCCTTCCTGTGTCAGCCCACTGCTCTCCAGACTTCCTCAACACACTGAATGCACCCTTCTCGGTTACCCAGCCTAGCAGTTTCTAGCCCACTGGGCTCCTCCCCTTTATAAAGTACAGTCTGCCAATTCTTGGGGGCTGCATCTTAGAATACCTCTGGAATATGACTGCTTTGCCTCTCTTAAGTGGTATCATCCAGAGTGTGGTCCAAATCCGTGACAGCCTGCATGACTGCGCCCACTTCCTCACAGTCGGTTTATTTCTGCCTCTTGCCCCCTTATATCCTCTCAGCCTGGGCGGTCCTTCCAAGATAAGTCAGAGTGTGCTTGAAACTATTCAGTGCTTACTCCAGATTAGACAGCTTTATGTTACTACAATGAAATTCCGGAGGCATTTAATTTTATAAAGAGGAAAGGTTAATTGGGTTCAGTGGTGCATTCCTATAATCCCAGCAGTCTAGAAGGCTGAGAGCATGGGAATGGTGTCTCAGTTAAGCTTCTCTTGTTGCTGAGACAAATACCCAGCACCCAAATTAAAGAAAGAAAAGGTTTATTTAGCTCACAGTTACTGGAGGTTTCAGTCTGTATTCAGCTGGGTCCAAGGCAGAGCAGCACGCAACTTTTTTTGGTGGCAGCAAAGAGCAAGAAAGCAAGGGAGGGGTAGCAGCAAGAAAGCAAGGGAGGGGTCAAGCCGCTACCTTCTCTTCCCACCTTAGCTTATAATGTAAATTACCTTCCCCAGGGCAGCATCCACACCCACAATAATCAACCAAAAACTCCAGAAGCCACCCCATGACTGCATGAGGTTTGAGGGGACACCCATACACAGACCATAACAAATGGCAATTCATGCCCAGCCTTGGTAACTTAGTGGCTTTGTGAGACCCTATCTCAGAATAAAAAATAAAATAGTTCAGTGCAAAGGCCTTGGATTCAGAGAGAGAGAGAGAGAGAGAGAGAGTGAGTATGGGGGAGGGGAAAGAAAAAAACAGGAGAAAAAATTCTTTCTGGAGGTTCCTGTCCAAAGTGGTCAGCCTCATTGATTTAGGCCTGCAGGGAGGGCAGAGCATCACAGTGGGAGTGCATGTTGAAGTGAGGGCATATTAGAGCCAGGAAACAACTAGAGACCCTAGGCCATGGTTTCTTTTGAGGGTATACCCTAGTGACTGAGGATGCCCTGTTAGGCCTCACTTACAGGTGCACAATACCTCCCACTGCCGCCATTGTGGGGACCAAACATCAGACTGCACCTCTGCCCATGCTCTTGGGAACAGAAACATAGGGCCTCTCCATGGCTGTCCTCTAACCCCTGTATAATCCCCCTTTCACCCATGCTTGTTTAGACAGTGAAATACATGTCAAATACATGTCAGTCATGGGAACCACAATCTGGACTTCGTGCTTGCTGTTACTTGTAGGTGAACTGTATCTCACCAGAGAGCCCCACAGTTTAGCCCTCGTACCTCTGGCCTTTGTCTCATTGGACCTGCTCAATGAGGTCTTCTCTGATTGTCCTGTTAAAAATGTCCACGTCAACTGCTTTTTACACATGGTTTCTTTTTTTCTTTTTAATATAGGGCTTTGAACTCATTGTGCTGGGATTATAGATGCCATTTTTGTTTGTTTTGGTCTTTTGAGACAGGGTCTTGCTGTAGTTCAGGCTGTCCTCAAACTCATTTTGTAGCCCAAGCTGACCTCGAACTTGTAGCAGTCCTCCTGCTTACAAGCGCTGGGATTTCAGGCATGAGCCACCACATCCAGCTGAATGGCTATTTTAACAGTATTAATGCTGCCAATCCATGAACTTGGAAGTTCTTCCCATCTTCTAGAATCTTCCTCAATTTTTTTTTTCAGTGTGTTAGAATTTTGATTGTAGAAGTTTTTCACCTCTTTGCTTAGGTTTGCACCTCAGTACTTTTCTTTGAGGCTGTTGTGAGTAGGATCACCCCCCC
>NDGM011186414.1:0-10376 GCA_002564305.1 Octomys mimax
TTATCAGTAAATTGCCACTTTTAATCCATCCTGTAGTGCCCTATGTGAGGATCACAGAAAGAGTTATGACTACTAGAAAATATGATTCTTGGTGTAGAATCAAAAGTTGTTTTATTTTCCTTTTCTTTTATAAAGTCCACAATAACAAGACTTAAATGCACTTTTTCCTTCTGTGGTACAATTAAAAGCCAGTGTTACTCAAACTAAACTTAGAGTCCCTGGTCTGAATTAGATTTTAAATCATACTGTAAACATGTATTTGGTATAATCGATTGATCATCGTCCAGTTGCTCCAAAAGGGATCTCCTCTGCTTTTCTGATTTCCCTTCCCTCAGTTCACTGCCAGAGACTCTAGTTACTAGAATCTTTCCCAGTCTTTCTCTTCAGTGATTTGTGATGGATTTCCATTTCTGCCTAGTTCTGTCTTATCCATTTTACCAATCTTTTTTTAAAAATCATTTTCTCACTCAACATTTGATGCTGGAGAGTCATATTTATGTCTTTTTGCTTTTCTTCTTATGCTTTTTTGATTTTTTATAACTCCTATTAGACTCAGCAGGCAGTAGAAGTATATTCTGAAGCAGAACAGGTCTCTAATTGCTGTCTTTTTTTCTTTGAATGGCTGTCCTCGACATCTGAATCTGACTGGATCGAGAGCAGGAATGTTTTCTATGATGTTTCGTAGATTTTCTGGGATGTTTCTTACTCTTTGAATGATGATGCTGAGACTCATGCTTAAAGGCATGCATAAAATCTTTATTCTTTTGCTTTCAGATTCTAGGGTTATATCCTAAAAGGCAGGCTCTTCTACAGATTGCTTGTAGATGTCTTCCCAGATGGCATCTAACTCTATTGAAGCAGCAGCTTGCTTCAACATCCTCTTATGTATTTGGTAAAGCATCTCACTACGCAGCTTGAACTCATAGTGATCCTCCTGTCTCAGCCTTCCCAGAGCTAGGATTACATGGTGTGCACACCATGCCTGGTGTCGATGGCTGGCTCAGCATGCCTGGGGTGCCAAGGATTGAACCCTGATCCCTGAGCTTGCTTAAGCAGGAGCTTAGTCCACTGAGCTATCTCACCGGTGCTTCACCATCCTCCTAAATGCAGATGCCTTCTGTTTCATTTTCTGAACCTCCTTTTTTTCTCTTTCACATTCATACTTCTGCCTTTTCCAGTAAGCTATTGAAAGCCAACTTGATATTTCCAGCACCTAAGGTGGATGATCTTTTAGATGCACTGATTATTGCCACAAAATCTCCAAATGTAGTATTTATTTCAACTACAAATCCTTTATCCTTGAGAATGTCTTTTATCTTTTTGTTGTGATAACATGCTTTAAGATTCTCAACATAAAACTTGAAGAGATCAAGAGAGCAAGCATATTAGTAAATCTAATTTCAGAGCCGGTGGTTGGATGCAATTCCACCCCAGATGACACGGAATGTAATCCGTGTTTATGAGTTCATCTAAAAATATTTGAAAAGATTTCCTATTTTTCCACTGCAGCCTCCTTTCTCTCTGCAAACTTTACTGTTTTTCTTCTTCCTCCTTGTTTTCTAAAGCCAAAATGTGCTCTTCAAAGCAGATTAATGCATCTTCTTTGTCCATATTCTGTAACTCATCTCCTACAAAAGTTGGATTCTCCATTAGATGCTGCTCAGAACACGTAGTAGAGTATGTTCTAGCAATATTATCAAATATATTGTTTAAGTCTTCCCAGTTTTTCGTTTGCAGCTGTTGCTTGTTTCTTGTCTTTCTTTTTTTGATGGAAAGAATAAAATATCTTTATAGATTTCAAGATGATCACATTCAGATAGCGCATTCTGGACTTTCATCTCTCCAAACATTTGCTCTGTTTTGTTTATATCTGGCTGTAGAAGTCATTTTATCATGACTTTCAAGAAACACTGAAAAGATTCTTTAGCTTCTTTATACTTTTCTTTTGCTTTTTCTTTTTCCGCTTTCTTTTTCTAGGCTTTATAGGCATTAAAAACCTGCTTTTTCTCATTCAACTTTGCTAAAGTACTGTATTATCATGTCAGTGATAATTTTCATAGCTTGCTCCCATGAAACATTGTGTGTCACCCACTTTTCCCTTAAAAAGTATACAAAATAAACAAAAAAGACATTAGACACAATACAGAATTTCACTAGACAGTAGGAATTCAACAATGGTTGTTATATTGCATAATGTCTTCAAGTAGCGGTTTAGATGGCCAAATACAAGCATGCAAAATTGGTAAAAAATAAGTTATAAGAAGTTAAAAAGGAGAAGAAAAAATTAAGCATTGACTGTTCCTTTCAGACCAGGAGAAATCAGCAGTACAGTTATCCAACCTATCCTGTATATATATAAATAAATACATATTTTCACTTCTTTCTCTTTTCCTTGGCCTCATCTGTTGTTCCTTCCCTTTGAACAGATTCTTTACCTTTTAAGTATCTATTGTACTCTTTAGATTTTATTTACACTTTACACTACTGAGACAATACAATGTTTGCATGTGAGATGCCACTTTTCTTTTAATAAGTCTTTGAATACTAGCTTTGCCTCTTCCTTTGTATTCCAAGTATATATATATTTTCTGGTTGGCTCTTTTTCTCTTCTTTTTTGGGAGTAAAGTCAGCTACAGTTTTCTACTTAGATGTTTCTTCTGCATTACTAGATCCTTCAACACTTAGATCCTCAATAGCAGAGATGTTAGTAAGCTGTGCTTGTTCTTCGGTTGATGCACTTATTGTATTTTCATTATCTCCAGTGGTTGAAACAATGGAAGTAACTTCAGGCTCAGGGACAACTGAAACAGTTCTGACTGTATTGGGAGGAGCAGTAGAAGCAATAGTATTGGCTGAGCAGCAGCCACGGTGCAGCCTTGCTGACACCGGCCTCAACAACAGATGCTGTGTCTTCTGCAGCAGCCACGGGGGTCCTAGCAGTGGGAATTCCTATTGTAGGAACTGGGGCTGTTGATGTGCTGCCATCTTCTTTTTGCTGCTATCTTCAGCTTTGATCATGGCATTCAGGTTTGATTTTGTAATAAGACCTCCAGCAACAGTGGTATTCTGGATCCTCCAAGACCCTTAAGTTCTTTTGGTTTGGCCCAATGAGATTCTTTTGTTTGAGAATTGCAAATAGTAAAGCTTTCTGGAATTGGACTTCTATTCCTTCCAGTGAGCATCTAGATAACAGTTGCTCAGCAGGTGTTTTAAGATCATCTGGTTTCTCCCAGGTGGGCTGTTTTGTTTCAGTATTGTAGTAGTAAGTCCTTCCATCAGGTGATTTATGTTCAGTCCACATTGATTTTGCACCAGATGCTGTACCGGCTGCTTCATCCATATTGTTTACTGCTGGCAGTAAGGCAGGTTTCATGGAAGCCTGAGATAAATGAGACAACATCATTTCAAGCATTTCTGAGGACACCCTTCCAGGTATCTTGATTGGCCCAATGGAAACAGGAGACTCTAGAAAAGAGAAGCGTCTGGCATAAAATTGTTTTATCTTTTTGTCCCACTGGTGGCCCTCCTATATCAGCATCATTTGTGGCTTTGTTTCATAAGGCACAGAAGGCATATTTGCTCCCTGACCCATAGGGTGCCTTCTCGCAGGGCCTCGTGCCTGCCAGGTGCCCTAGTGTGTGGCTCCCAAGCATGGCTGTCGTCCTCAGCCTCCTCTTTGGGCTCAGGCTGTTCTGCTAGTGGCCGCGGCCACCATGTGTCAGGGTCCAACCCATAACACCTGCCAGTTTTTATTTCTTTGTTAATGTACCATATTCATAAACTTCACCATCACATTAGTGTGGTCCTTACAGGTCAGCTAGCTAGGGAATAGGCTTGAGGGAGCAAAATTATCCTGTCTTGTAGACATCATAGTCATTTAATATATGGTATTCCATACATGTGCTACCATGATTTGGTCATATTTGGTTTCCCTGATGGCCTCTGATCTTCTGAAGAGTAAAGATTATGTCGTATTCAATCTTAAAGGATAAAAAAGTACTACAGTACAAACAAGGATATTCCAATCGATGAGGAAAGAAAAAGAGTGAAGATGGAAGCAGGAAAGCAACTCAGATTGTCACAATAGTTGCCATCTATGATTTACATAGGGCCTTGGTTTTTCTTTTCTGTTTGTTTTAAACTTTTTTTTTTGTATCAAGAAGCGAACTCAGGACCTTGCACTTGCCAGGCAGGCAATGTGTCACTGAGCTATATCCCTGGCTCTTTTCCCCTGTTCCTGAAATTGTCTATTTCTTCTTTCAGTTCTATTAGTTTATATTTTGTAACTTTGTTGCTGATGGACATAAAGTTCAACTTGGTACACTTAGTAGATTGACTTATACAATGCAAGTCTCCATCTCTAGTATTTGTCTACTCTCTTCCTGGTAGGTACTTGCAAGGTCTACACCTTGATGTGGAACTTCCTGGCCTTCAGAATGATGAGAGATATATTTCTTTGGATCGTAAACTACTCAGTTTATAATGTTTTTACAGCAGGCCAAACCAGGATAATTCTCTCCCTTTGAGTCTTTCTTGGTTTATGGATCAACCCCTCATTTCCAAAGGGAGCAAGTAGGTACCCAGCGCATAAGAGTATGCATGTGCACACAGTAAAATAGACAGTGCATTACCCACTGCACATCTCCAGTCTTCAGTGAAGTGGTCACTTTTTCTGTGGTACTTGGCTACAGTACAGCAGTTATCATCGAAGTGTGTGGATTTTCTATGATGTCCCTTTCGGGTCCTTTGGACAGCGATAAATGGCTTTTGCTGTGTGTGTGTGTGTGTGTGTGTGTGTGCACGCGTGTGCACGTGCACGTGCATGCATCCATTTGTAATCTTGATTGTCATATTACCCAACTCCAAGTCTGATGTATATGAGTTGAAAAAACCCAAGGAACTCAGCCCCATGTCTTTCCTAGAATCTGAGGTCCTGGCTCGATGGCCTGCTTCTCAACACCTTTCAGAGGCTCCTATATTTATTTCATATGTAGTGCTCAAGGTTTTAGTTGTACTTGGTGGGAAAAACAGACAAAAATACCCCTGTTTCTTCTCTCTAGAAATCCCCAGGAACTATACTTTCATTAATTCTTTACTATGTCTGTGCCAAATGCATATGAAAGATGCCAAACATAACAATTATTATGAAACAATATATGGTATATGTGAGGCACTTTCCTGAATTAAATACTTCCTTCAACAAGTATTTTTCTAGGTGCAGAAGACACCATAGATAGTTTCTTCACTGATCTCTCTCACTCTACCTCTCCCGAAGCTTCATCTCCACAGGTAGCCAGAGTGAGATTTCCCAATGAAAGGCAAATCATCTCCCTCGAATGTGCCAATGATTTCCCACCATAATTTAGAATGAACCAGAGTGTTCATTGTGAATAATTCAAGTAATAAGAAAATTCAGAGCAATAAGCATGTAGGGGTGTGGGAACAAGACTGGAGCTTTGGATTCCAGCTCTGCATCTGTAATAGGATTGTCTACTCCTCTGAGCTTTTTACTTTTTTTTTTTTTTTTCCTTTTTTGGTGATACAGGGAATTGCACTCAGGACCCTGATCTTGCCAGACAGGCACCTATTCTACTAAGCTATCTCCCTGGCCTCCATTGTTGGTAAAAATAAGACTTTGGTGAGCCATTCTGAACCCGTTACTACCTTAGTAGTCTATGAAGTTAATATAAATGAAAATATGTATCCCGTTTAGGAATTAAAGGATTTGTGTGGGAATATCAATCTCCTGTCTCTAAATGAATGCATAGTTATATATAATGACAGAAGTTATAAAATCACCTGCCTGATACCTGTGAAACCTGTAAATCCTCCTGATCTTTGCATTCTCCACTCTACTTGGAATATGTTTCCTCCAGATATTATCCCAGTTTATTTCCATTATCTTCAAATCTGTGCCCAAGGGTACCACGTCAAAGAGGTTTTTGTCTTAATGTCACTTTGGTTACCTGACTACCTTCCTACCTGCTCTAATCTTGACATCCACTAGCCTTTTGTCTTTCATGATTGTTCTCCTTAGCACTGTATTTTTATGTATTTACTTAGATTCCACTTATGATCATGTGCATTGTGTCTCTCTTGTGTAAATTTTTATGATGGCAGAGGTTTTTTTTGTTTTAAATGTTTTTAAGTGCTGCATACTTACCAACTTCAATATTGCCTGGTGCTAAACTTAATTTTGAATTAATGTTTAGATTTACACATAGTCATGCAATCATTCTTTAGTTTCTTATTAATGGTTGACAAAGATAAGGCCAGTCTGGAAGGATCAGTCCCCCAGAATATTGAAACAGACTCCTGTAGGTACATTTCATTGAACTGCAATACCAAAGTAATAGAATCAGATTCTAGCAGCACTTGGAACACATGAGAATAATCTTTAGTTCAATAAAATGGTTAACATAACTGCTATCTACTGAACCTACTGACATTTTATACATTGGAGTATGATCTCATGCAAAATAAAAAGACCTGTATTGTTATGGAAACTGGTTCATTTATGTGGAACAGCCCTTTGACTGTTTTAGTACATGTGAGTGCTGAATGAAGGCTGGAGATGCAGGCTCAGGGGTCCTGTACAGTTTTATACACTGGGCAGCCTGCTTGTTAGCATTTCCCTTTGGAAATTCTTCATGTCCTTGTGGGGAGTTGCTACATGCACATAACACGTGTTAATTCTCTTTTTTACCCCTTTCCTTTCCCCTGTCTTCCTCCCCTATTTTTTTATCTCTTGGTTACCTTCCCTTTTGCAGTTGATCTGTCTCCCTAGTATCTCTCTAAAATGCCAAATGGAAAGGAATGTACTATATATATATATATATATATAATTTTAATTTTTTTTTTTAAGGAAGGCAAATAGTCTAGCAACCAGCTGTGGGTCTGGTGAGCATCTAGCTTAAGGATGTAAGAAAAAGGACTACCTTAAAAAACCATGAATCTTGGCTTCTTTTTTGTGGACTTTTCTGATGACTTCACCATTCTCAGTTGGCAGCGCCTAGACAAATACTGGATCTTAGTGTGAGACACATGTGCAAAAAATTAAAGAAGCAGAAGCCTGAAAGAGTGACTTCAGTTGGTGTGTATTCCTTTGGCATCTTCCTGCTTGTTCTTGTGTTCACAGAGATTTCTGCTTTTAGTCACCAGTAGGGCCACATTTCTTTAGGCTATCCATGAAGTCAATTTTATTTCTCATGGACTTTTATCTCATTCTTCACACTAACAAGCCGTTGGGATGAAAACAAACTATTCTAGATGAAGCCAGTTTTTCTGCACCTTGCTTTTTAATGTTAGCATATGAGTTTGTGTTGCAATATCCTCAGTTCCTTACACACAAAAGAGTCTGAAATCAACCAATCAAAAAAGCTCTTTCCTATGGGCACAGCAGAATTTACAAGTTGTCTTATGGTCTCCCTCAGTCAGAATGTGATTTATTCTGCTTAGACTTTGCCCCACTTGCACTGGAGGCAGTGAAGCTGTTGGTATGATTTTCTTTTTTTGCTCTTCCTTTTATTCTATTAAGAGCTAAAACTTGTGGAGCATGCCATCCACATTTAAAAGAAGGCAGATTGGAAATGGAAGCTATCACTAAGCTCTGGAACATGAAATTCCGAGCCTGAATGTTGGCTTAAAAATTCATCCCTTTCTAGATAACCTGACGTGACAAAGCTGTGCTAGTGAGAATCTCGTGTACAGTGTGGTACATTTATCACGTTACAGGTCATTTCCTTTACTTTCCTAACCATGTTTTTCAAATTGGTTGCCAGTTGATCCAGCTGCCTCTAGCAGAGCATAGTGAGGGTATAACTGCTCTAAATATGACAGATAGCTAGCAACTGTTGTTGAAAACCTGACACAACTTTGGGACTGCCTCAACAAAGAAGCTGTTCTTTGCAGAAACTGCACTCTGAAATACTTGTCTTTGTGTTCAGCTTTTACATCAAGTCTGCTGTGATACTAACAGTGAGAAGGCTTATCTTGCTATCTCCAATTTTTGAGTTGTAAATCTTTTCTGGAAGGTAAAACGAGGTTATGCACTTAATAATTCAGTATCAATATTTCTCAATTGATTCTGAAGATATTTTAGTTTCCTATACCGTATGTCAAACACTGACTTTAACTCATTAGTTAATGACTATATGCAGCTGGCTTTACTTTACGATTGTTTGGCCTGATGAACGTATTGTTTTTGTTCAGGTAGCTAATGCAGCTATACATAATGTTAAGTGGGTCTTTGGGAAGAAAATGGAACTTAAAAAAATAATCTAATCTGTTCGGCTATTTCCCAGTTTATCTCAGTGCTCTTTTAATCCATGCTTTTTCTTAAATACTGTATTTGCAATTTAAGCAGTGCCACATGCTGCCACTGCCGTTACAAAGATACATTAGATTGATAGAATGATGCTACATTCTTTATGACTAGAGATAATAATGACTTCCTCTGCTCTCTCTAATCATGTTTTTATGGTTTGTTTTCCAAAATACTGCATACTTGACCTTAAAAGGGGGAAAAGACTGCACATTTCATTTAACGAGTAATAAAAAGTTGGGTTCTCATTTTGCATTTAAACCTATGGGGAATACATTTTACTATAAGATATTTTCATTATGATCCCCAGTTTCTGTCTGCTTGAGGACCGTGTGTCTCAATAATTGAAAATAGATGCAGTGGACTTTGACCCATGTTACTTTCTATGTCTCCATGTTGAAAACCACTTTCCAGTCTTCCACGAGATTTTAGAAAGCCACTGTTTTTAATAGATGGGAATAATAAATGCATGCTTGATTTCTCTCCTTCTCTACTAAGTTACCTTTTAATAGTCCTCACATTACAGATTGTAGAATAATGGGTGATAATGACACTGTTTGTTGCACCTTGTTTAAAAGGTAGAGCACTTCTAATATGCTCCTCTTAAAAAACTACATTATGTGAACAGTTTGCTGCTTTCAACTATACATTTAAGAAAATTGTTCTTCTTCAAACCTTCATATCTCTTACATGAAGTAATTTATGTACATAATATTATTAATATAATTAGGAAGAACCCAAAATAAAATGCTAAGCATAACCAAAGTAAGGCTGTCTTAAAACATAATAAAAGCATTATTATTTCATTCTTTGGGAAATGAAATACCATTGTACATAAGAAACTAATTTGGAATTTACCCTTTAGTTGGTTAAAAGTATAAACTACCCCCATTTTGTCTACATAGGTTGCATTTCTAAGTTATAAAGTTGAAGGATTTATTGTATTTCTTTTTAAAGACAGAGTCACAAAATTTTCTGCTTGTCAACTTGAGTAAGAGGCTTCTAATAACAGTACATTATATTTGTATAACAAGGTGTCTAGGGCTCTTCAGTAATGCTGGTTATCTTGTAAACTGTAAAATCCACAATTGATAGCCATATAATTTTGGTAACTGTATAATTTAGAATTTTCTTTCATTATTGAGTATTATATAATACTCATCTTTTAGAAGTCTTTGGGAATTTAAAGTAATGTACTTTAGGAAATATGTTTTAGTGAATTTGTATTCTTTTGTGTTCTGATGACCAACAGATAAGCAGCAATTTGATGATTCTGTTTCTTTCTCAGACCGTTTTTAGGAAGACGCTCAGAGGGTCCCTTGCTCTCATTATGCTTCTCGGGTCTTCAGTAGAGTATTGAGTTCATATTCTATGATGTTGTGGCTTGTGTCTACATGTCCTCGTACAGCCTCATGTGGACATAGGATTTCAGAGGTTGCTGAATCTAATGTGTGTGATATTGGGTTAAAGAGTGCATGGCTAGTAAGTCAGTCCACTGCTTGGTTTGTCAGGCTTTTGGCTAGGATTAAGGGTGTGAGTGGTGGGGTAGGTAGCCTGCGCATAGTAGAAGGCACAGCAGGAGCCTTGATTCAGTTGCTTGTGGCTTTTGCTGTCTTTCACCCCCTTGAATGGTTGTCCCTCTGCTGGGTGCCATCATGCCTTGGAGCCAGATGCTTATAGAAAACCTTTACAAATTGTGAGCTAACTAAACCTTTCCTCCTTTGACTTTGGGTGTTGAACATTTTGTCTCAATGATGAGAGAAAAATAACTAAAACATGTAGCTTCTTTGCAGAATGAATTAGTTTAATAAAACATGAGGTATTCATAATCCATCTAATTCTTTTAATGATCATTCAAAAACTTGATGGTTCTATTGCTAACACAGAGCAGAAAGACATTCTTTGCTTGCTGGGATTTATTTTAGATATTTAAATTATTTTAAAAATATCTAAGTTGATCAGTTTTAAAATTTAATCAGAAATTACAGGCAATTGATGAAAAATGCCTGTTCCATGTTATGCCTAAGATGTTTGATATGCAGACAGATAGTGA
>NDGM011186417.1:0-13542 GCA_002564305.1 Octomys mimax
AAAAAGAAAAAGAAATAACATTTCTAAACATTCAATCTACTTTGATCCTTTCTAGTCTCACTAATATAGAACCAGAGAACTGCTCATAGGGATGAAAGATGTTGATGACATCATTGAAACATTCTCAGCAATCTGGTCATACATGACCAGGTAAATATGAAGGTCAATCACGAAGTCCTGTGGGGCAGTAGTCCTCTGGGACAGCACTGTACAAACAATACTCCTATTATATACACATAGGCACATGGAAGGGCAGAGATAGCAGCCCTTTCTTTGGCTCTACTCGGGGCTCGCTGATAAATACTGTAGAAGGGTACATGGGTAGACACAGAGGTAGAGAAGAACATTCAGGAACCACTAAATCACTAAGTTAATGAGCTCAGGTCCCTATAATGCATTGGCATAATCACTTTTTCCTTATCCTCGGTGAATTATTTCTACTATGAATATAAAATGTTCATACACAAAATAATTGTCCCTGCCCTTCAACTTCAAAGGGCATGCCTTACTATAATTAATCAAGTGAACCTTACAAAGTCTAAGAAACATGAGCAGGGTGGACAAGTGAGTCCTCGAAGTCAAGGTCTAGTCTAGGCCTATACCCTACCCCATGTGTGGTCATGTGAAAGTATCTATTCTCTCATTTATGAAAGATGAATTTTTTCAAGTGTCTTCCAGGTACCATACTGGATGGCACAGAGATGGTAATAAATGCAGGGAACATAATTCTTGTGCTCAAGAAATCTTCAAACTGGAAATGCTAGAGCCAGCTTGTATGATAGACACAGCACCAGTGGGAGACAAACAGTAATAAAAACACCCACCATGCAATCATCTACAAACCTTGCCAGGAGAAATAAAAACTGTAAAGATGATTTTGTTTCATAGGCAAAGTGACCACACTAAAACAAATAATTCTTAAAGCTAAATCAGTTCTGACCATGGCATACTGGCATCTAGAACAAATGGTCACTTTGAGCGAGAAGCTGTTTCGTAAATTAGGGGAAGAAGTGCATGAAATGTTAAAAATTCCAGCCAAGCAACTGGGATGTAAATTGTGATCCGATTCAGAGTTGACATGTTAAACAGTTTAATTTAGGTACAGCTCTCAGCAGTGCTGGGCATATGCAAGAGAAACAGATGCCTTGAATCATTTCAAAGTACCTTCCTGTCAGAAATGTCCTTTGTGACACTGAAATCAATTTCCTACGCCTTTACTAACTGTTCTACCAAAAGAAAAGGGGAGGAGGAGGAAGGGGAAAAGGACTCTTTTAATCGAATGTCTTCCCACTGAGGCAAAATTAAACCCAAACCTATTAAAGAGCACAAATTCACATTCAATTTTTATAATTAGTGTTGCTTTGACAAAAAGGAAGGCAATAGGAAAGAATGGGACACAATAAATTTGTGTTGTAGAGAATCAGGAAGTTTTTGACATATTCTGAAAAAATAAGAAAAAGGGGGACTTTGGGTGGTTATGCGCAACACGAGACACCAACTCCTACCTGCTCTGGTCCAGAACACCACCCGGGAACAAATTCTGCTTTGCTCAGGAATGTAAACACCTCTGCAACGCCAGAAGACTGCTGTCACATGTCCTCTCCTGTAGATGGCTGGGCCCTCACGGCCACTTCTAACAACTTGCAGCGCCTCTTTCAACACACTCTATGAAGGGTACTATACAGTTGCAAAGGAGATTTAACTAAGCGCAAATGTCATAAGCTTAGCCAAAAATATAAATAAAAACAATAAAAGAGATGAGCATATCCACAGCATATGTACATAATGCAGCTTGTCACATCTCTCCTGAAAGAAAATGTGTGGTGTGCCTTTACTTGGAGTAAAACCAATTAAAATACACACACACACACACACACACACACATACACACACACATACACAATTGTATTTTTTTTCCTACTTTAGTTATCTTTATGTACCACAAAAGTGTACAGTTATGCCCACAACATGATCAGTAACAATGCAGTACAATGGTCATCCTGTTGGGAGAGTGCTGTCTAGCACACCTTCAGATGACCAATATTGATTTAACAGTCCTAATAGCTCACCCTGCACCCAGGCATTCTGTTAAAAGATCACATTCTCTAAAACTCCAAACATTTTTGTCAGCTGTGATCATGCCTGTGATTAATCCTCTGCTTCCAAGTAGAAGTTATCATTTAATGGAATAAAACATGGCCTTAGCGCTCAGTATGTGAGGTTTTCCAAGGTTTTTTTTTGTTGTTGTTGTTTTGGCTTTTAGGGATTTACACATTCCATTTAGGACAAACAAGCTACCTTGCGTCCCACAGTGTCTGATCACCAGTTAGCTATGAAAATCTCCACAATGACTTATGCATGGTCATTGAGAAAAAGAGCTTATCAAGGAGGAATGAACAACTCAGTAGCAAAGGAAGCATTGAAGCATCTAAACAATGCTCTGTTTGCCCCGATGCTTGTTGGTATTTTTTTATTCTTTCTGCTGAAGAAAAAGGAAGAGGCAGAGGCTTGGGCATCAGGGTGTGACAGTTTTGAGATGGAATTCTGATCCCTTCAACCTGGTACCTCTTCTTGCCAAAGCCAAGAGGAGATACAAACACTAAAAGCAGCATTACACAAAGTCAGAAATCTTATCTGGACACAAGCAGCAATCAACCCATCCTTAAAATGTATCCACGAACCTGACAGTCACTTTGAGCTAAACTCCAGGAAATTGTTTGTTGATTTAGTGAGCTATCTGATCACCTTTAATGCAATCATGTAAATGCCACGGATCTCCGCCTAGGGTCTCAAAGAGAGTCAGCACATTGAGCAGCGTTGGGAGCCATGTTTAAATTCCTTGGAAGCGGGCTACTAACATCATTTAAAAAGGCAAAGGAATAAAATTGACTATGTAGCAAGATAAAGTGGGAGAAAACACAACATACTATACTGACTTCCGAGTCAGCAAAAGTTAATGAGTTGCAGATCACGAGCAACTCAATGTAAAATCACAGTGTGTGCATGTTATGAAATTACTCCACAAAAGATTGCTTAAGCAAATTTACAATGAAAAACAACATCAAAACACCAAGGAAGTGGAATGAATATAAATATGAAGCACATTTAAACACACCTTGCTGTAAGAACAAGAAAAAGGATCTTAAATCCTCAACAGTGAATTTTCCAAACTACAAAGCAAGATCAGATCAGCACCCCAGGCCTTTTTAATAACAATATACAGTTTACACAGACAGGTAAGCCCAAGCACAGAAAATGGATCTTCAGTTGCCCCTGCAGCCATGCAGACAGCATGCAGAAATCCGTGCGTGGGCACTCTTCAAAGGGTTGAGCTGAATACACAACACCTGGAGATGAGCAAGAAAAATTTAAATGGGGCCCGTGGGTCTCTAAAGAGCAGTTTTTAACTGGCCCATAAGCTAATAAAAGTGGTTATAAACTGTGAACAACCAATGCCCTACCAGGAGGAACATTTATCACACTAACATGCCTGTAAAGTGGAGAGGGCTCATCCGCACACTCTCTGCAGTTCCTATTAGAATGTTAATTGTTCATACTGAAGAAAAGCAGACATAAGGAATGGCTTTTACCATCATGTGTTAAGTTTATTTTTGTTCTTCTGACCAGTTCCCAAGGGGCAGAAGGCTAATGACTGTTCTTCATCATCAACTGCAAAGGATATTTACATCCATCCTGTAACCATGACAGCTGTGTCACTAATTCCCTAACTGCCTCCACCACATGAACCAATCATCTGGCATGAAGCTGCAAGATGGAGTGCCCTGCAGTCATTATTCACCAAGCACTTTCATTAACAAACTGCCCTTAATTACAGTGGTAATTGCAAAATTATTTCATAGCAGCAATTATTTTTCTCAGCCAATCCAGGCTATTTAAGTAGGACATTGCCTATGAAAATGGCATAAAGCAAAGTAATCTATGACCAAAGATATGTTTTAATTGTACTACCAACTTAGTTTCAAAACACTGTATGGGAGGTCTTTGAAATTATATCATACATCCCATTACATAGAACACACACACACACAAAGTAAAGCTAACCTTTCCTTGAAAACAAAATGTAATCAAAACACTAACATTAAGAATCTAAACAAATGCTGCTGTCTTGCAAAGTAAAAATAATGAGTTTCTAGATCTAAACCCATTCTTTGAGAACTGCTGAACAAACTAACTCATCCATTAGAACTAGAGCTCTCTCCTCCACCCATTCCTTTTACTTATGAGTCCTTTGTTCCTTTGCATTTATACATTATACGTTCATATCTGATAAAGGTACATTTTTGTCTTTTGGTCTAATAAGCAAAGTCACAAAAGAGTTTCCAGAAAACATAAACGAATACTCAAAATTATAGGTTGAAACACATTTATGCTTAGTTAACTCTTCAACTTAAAAATCATTTTTTAAAAATACACGGAAGATAAAATTAGAGCCACAATGTTCTGTTTGGAGGATAGTGAGTTTTCAAAGAAGCTGAAGTACAAGAAATGTGTTATTTAGGGACTAAAGAGATGTGGCTGAATCAAGATAAAGCTTTTAATACTGCAGTCAGACACTATGGAGACATGAATACTATTCTAAGGGCTTTGGATGCTATCTGGTTAATAACGAGGATCTGTAGGAGACAAGGGATGAAGTTTGAATTCAGATAATGTCAATGAAAACAGAGGGAATGGTTTGAGAAATCCACGACCAATTTTTCAAGTAGTTTCCCTTACAGAGGGTGACTGTTGGATATGGATCTAGGTACAGACAGTAATGAAGACATACGCAAAGACTACTCTGAGGTTTGCTGCTTATAAGAATGGGTAAGTGGTTACTGAGAGAATGCAGTAAGAATCTATAATACATTTGAACATTTAAGTTTTAAGTGTCTACAGGACATTAACCTAGAGATATTAAGGAAGTAGCAAGAAAGAATAATAATTAACATGTACTGCTTACTTATATGCCAGGCATTGTACTAAATGCACTAGATGCATCAACTCACATGATATTCAACAATAGGATCTTGAATTGGATCCTATTTTTGCAATCATTTTTATACAAGAAAGCTGAGGCTCAATGAGTTTAAATTGTCCAAGGTCACTATGACAGAGAATGCTAGTTGCCTAGCAAATACCCACTCTTCCTTTTGTCCTTGGAAACAAAACCTCTATTCTCAAGCTGCTCCTGGTACAGATAACATTTCCCATCTCCCTCACATCCAGGTAATAAGATGTAACTGGAAGTGCTGTATGGATTAGAAAAGAAACTGGTCTTCCTATAAAAGCTCTTCTTGTCTTTACTGCTGCCTAAGATGCACAGGCTGAAGCTTCACCTGTGAGCCATGAGATGACTTCTAGGCTAGAAAGATGGTGACGCAAAAAGGACAGGAGGCTGACTGCTGAAGGTGGCTGGGAATGCTGAACCGGCTTTGGATTGGCCATCTCAATTACTTAGGTGAAAAAATATGAGAGAGAGAGAGAGAGAGAAGAGAGAGAGACAGACAGACAGAGAGAGAGAGAGACAGGGACAGAGAAAGAGAGACAGAGACAGAGAGAAACACAGAGAGAGAGAGACAGAGAGAGACAGAGAAAGAGAGAGAGACAGAGACAGACAGAGACAGAGACAGAGAAAGAGAGACAGAGACAGAGAGACTGAGACCGAGAGAGAGAGAGAGAGAGAGAGAGAGAGAGAGAATCTTAAAGACAGAAGGAACTCCTACACAGAATTAGAACCTGAATGTAAGTCTTGGATTCTAAATTCTAGGCTCTCAGCAAAAGGGCTAAGATCACTCAGGAGACTAAGGCTACACAAGCAGACTGTCAATTATTGGCTTATGCACAACCTGACAGATTTTTGTTACTTCTAATACAAAAATAATGCAGTATGCCAGCCTCTTTGCAAAGAGGAGAGGTATCACTATTAAATAAAACACCCACTTGACAGAGAATTAATATGTTACAATTTTAGAAAACTAAAATAATCCCCAAGCCCCTAAAATTAGCAGAGGTTTTGTTTTCATTTGCAGTACTGGGGACTGAGCGTAGGGCCCATGCACAGAGCTACATTACCAGGGTCTCAGTAAGTTGTCCAGGCTTGTGATCCTCCTGCTTCAGCCTCCCACAGTGCTGGCATTAAAAGTGTAAGCCACTACACAGGGCTAGCGATTTTCAGTTACTTTCAAAGGTTCTATAATACATTGTTATTAAATAAAGCCACAAATGAATTGGCAAGTTACCCAAGTACTGAGTAAATGGTTTATTTAGTTCCTTCTTTTCTAAATTTTAATTAGATGAAAATCTAGATCTATAAAGAAACGGTTATGTTTCCATAAGAAAATAATTTGTAATTTCCTTTGTCAAAATCTTTAATAATTTTTAGGTTAAAATCAATTACTGCTTTGGCTGTCCTATGCAGAGACATGTTTATAGGTATTTCTCTATATTACATGCTGGTGCGTCTTAACTAAAAGGTTAATAATCTTTTATTGCCACAAGAGTCACAAAATTAGTGTTTATACCTTCAGTTTGATCTTCGTTGCTTGAGTGTCTTAGAGTTGGTAGGAATCTAGAAAAGAAACGTTTCACTTAATTAAATGTAAGTTAGGTCTCCACGCATGCACAATACCTGGAGGGAGGATACAGTCACGTGTCTTGTGCCTGACAACACACTTTGAAATCAAAGAGAAGAGCTACTTTATAGAGCTTAGGGGGAAAAAAAATTCAACATAAAATGTGGGCTTTTCCAAAGATACTCTCTTGTTAAAATATTATTTTTGAAGTTCATGATTTAACTAGAATTCTAATCTAGTCTTTGTAGCAGAGAGATGAGATGAATGGAATTTCTATCTAAAGCAACTATCACTGTATTTTAAAAGATCCATACAGCTCATAGTTTCAACAACATTACAGGCAATAAGCGAATATATTTCATTTGGATGATTTCATATATTGCATTAATGAGAAAAATCGAGGCATATTATCTTAGGATCTAAAATATTGTGCAATTACAAGTTTTATCTCAGCTTTCAAGTAATTTAGTTTTTCAAAGATAACAAAGGGAGACAGAATTTGTGCTAGACAGTTAAGTGTCTCCCTCACCAGTGAAAGAAAGCAATTCTACCTAACAACTTGGTATTCTTCCTAAAGTGTTGCAGGACTGGTGAGAATCTCTGGATTAATTCCATATTTTCCCTGCTTGTGTATGTTTTTAACATCCTCTGGAGTAAACATGCTACAGTAAGTACACAGTATTTGGGGGAAAAGGTACACTGTAGGACACTCTCTGGGCCCTTCACAGAAACTAAAGCAAACATAATAAGACAATCTGACATAAATTCAGCGCTTTTCCATTTACTGAATCTTCTCTCTGTACTTTAAAACATGCAAATCATATTCCACTGCATTCTTAATGTTTGACCTAGATTACACAAAAGAATATTAAGGTAATAAAAATCTTTACATACTTTATTTGCAAATATTGGAAAGTAAAGATAGGTGGTAAACTACTACAACCATAATGCCATAGATTTCTCCTGATACTTTAGTTCCATTAACTGCTAACTACTAGAACTTTCCATGGTACTTAGGTCCTCTAGGATAACTACATCATTACTGCATGTTCGTCTTCCTAGAAATTTTGCAACAGTGGTGTGACACTCTAAGCCAAACATTCCATAGGGCAAGAGTGCTGCTTGAGGGAACCCGAGGAATGCAATCATCACCCACAAATGCACCATCTGCTACATCTTACTGCTTAATTAAACTAAAACTGGTAGGTTCTTAATTCTCACAGCTCATAAAAATAAAGGTCACAACAGAGCACTGGCGTCATGCATCATCCACATAACATATAGTTGCTAAAGTATTTTTTGCCAATATATCATTCAAAAGGAGAGAGAGAGAAAGAGAGAGAGAGAGAAAAGAGAGAACCTAGCTGATGGCAAAGCACCACATGATTCTATCAAACTAATATCAGAGCAATGACAGGACAATTGAACTGTTAGCCTAAGCATATAAAAGGAGGGAAGGTTCCATTCTCGGCCACTATTCTCTACCTGTCTCCCAGGGCCCTTTCAAAAAAAATAAAAATCTTATGCACGTTATAACAAGACTTTTTATGGGTTTGTTCATTCAATTATTCATAGATTTTATTCTCCACAGATTCATTTAAGGGTGTACATATGCAAGGCATGTTGTTTAGTATTTTGGAAGTTACAAATCAAATATAGCTATTTATACAACTGATGACCTCACTATATTAAAAACCTGATTTTTATATAATATATATATATATATATATAGCTTTATTGAGATGTAATTCATATACCACAAAAGTTCCCCCGTCTCTGATATACAATTCAGTGCTGTCTAGCGTATTTTAGTATATTCATAGGACTGTGTAACTATCACTACTACCTAGTTTCAGAACATTCCCTTAATCTCAAAGAGACATTTCAAATCCATAAGCACATACTATCAGTTCTCCTCTTCCCTGCCCCTGGCCACAAGTAATTTACTGTCTCTATAGCTTTGCCTCGTTTGGAGATTTCATATGGAGGAAGCATACTATAGGCAGCCTTTAAAAATGTGTTAGTGTATGCTTGCAACCCATAATAAATCTATGCATTCTGGGGTACACTGATATATGCCACTTCTCGATCCATTTTTACTTCCCCTCCCCCTCCCTTTGGCTTCTTTCACTCAGCATATTTTCAGAGTTCACTCATGCTATTATATGTATAAATACTTCATTTTGTGGTGGTATTATACTCCATCCTGTGCATATTCTACATATCAGTGACCCATTTGTTAACTAATGAACATTTGGGTTACTTCTGAATTTTGATTATTATATGATGTGGCTATGAATATTTACATATATATTTTTCTGCAGACATGTTTTATTTCTCTTGGGTACATGGCTAGGAGTGGAATTGATGGATCTGGTAGCTCTGTGCTTCACACTTCCAAGCTGTTTTCAAATTGGAAAACGGCACCACCTTACGCTACCAGTAGCAGTAGATGAGGACCCCAATTTCTCCACACCCTTGCCAACACTTATTATTGTCCACCTTTTATTTCAGCTGTCCCAGTAGGTATGAAGTAGTATCTCATTATGGCTTTGATTTGTATGAGTCTGGTGGCATATATTAAGCATTTTTCATACATTCATCTGCTATGCATGTATCTTCTTAGGAGACAAGCACTAAATATTCTAAGTAACTTTTAATCAATCATTTGGTAAAAAATGTATGGAATATCTTATTTGGAATCTTTCCACTAAAATGTGACATTTTTCATCAAACAACAAACATATTTTTTTAGCCTCAAGTGATTTTGGGTGTTTACATAAAAAGACTAACAGTTGTAGTTGAAGCCGAGAGGCACCATCTAAGTGCTGTGATTGAGCACCCTGGAAAGGGATTATAATACTTCACATATAGAGGGAAACAGGTCTCGCAGGCTGAATCTGGATGGTTGTTCTGGCATGAAGTTCTGCATAGGCCTGGACTGCTGTTCACTCCTTAGGAATGACTGTCCTAGTGTCTGGTGTTGGCTTAGAGATTGTTTATGAGGGCTATCACAGGGTGATGGGATTCATTTGAAACACTGTATTTCTCTTTTAACAGTTCTATCGAAAAAATTTTGCTTTCCCAAGACTTTTGCTCTACATAAAAAGTTCATGTTGCTTTTTTAATATAAAACAATTTTTTAAAAAGAAAGTAACAAAAAAAAGAAAGTTACAGAAAAGCCTTGAACAAAGCAATTTAACACTGGGGGTGTGGGTAGGTAAAATTTCACCTGACTGAATAGTTCTTTCTAGCTAACAGTCTAATTTGCACATCTATGGAAAGTCAACTAGTAAGAACTCAGAATGCAGCATAAATTCGTAAATTCAGAAATGTTACAGAAGCAAAACAACAGGACTGGACTGATTTGGACCTCAGTGTAGAGTGCTGCGATAACTACGAGTTATTTCCAAGGTCAATGAGTCAATTATGATGCCATTTGCCTAAAAAAAAGAGGAGGAGGAGGTGAACAGAAACAAGATACAAACGCACTAGAGGCAGGTCACTGTGCGGCAATGGTTGTTTTTTCTTCTTTTACGGGAAGACACAAGAAAAATGGGGAGGGCGGTAACATCGATGTAAAACGGGCCACGATCAATCTAATGTAGGATATGTAAGGTGGGGTACAGGGCAGGGGAGGGGAGAGTTATACAAAGAAATCAGCAGGATGCACTTAGAGTTCAGGAAAGGGTCTGGGTGAGAGATGCTCCTGGGAGAAGAAAGAGCTCCAGTCATTCATTCAGCAAGGGGGAAAAACCCTACATTGTTCTTAACTCCTTTCAAGCCAAATCACTCTAGTTTTGAACAATGGGAAACTTAATTCAGTGATATAGTTATGCGGGGCTGATGAATGAAAATAATTGATCCTCATTATCTCTTCAACTTCCTTAATGCACCTGTAAAGGAGATCACGTGTCTTCCTTTAGCCTTCTCTGAACTGAATCGTGCAGCTTGAACTTTACTGTGTTGGCTTTTTATCTTTCTAACGATACTCTCCAAATAAGACAAACAGGAAATAAATAAATAAATAAATAAGATGATTTAGATGCATGTTCTCTGTAAGAAACAAAGGCAGGCACGACTGAAGAAGGCAGCAGCACCTTACACACGCTACACTTCTCGGCCCCCAATCTATAAGGAAAAGGTGCGCCGCAGCAGAAACGCACAGCGGCCTTAAAAACAAGGGTAAGGAATCTCCTGCCAAACAGCTAGTACAGATATAACCTTTCCCCCCACCCGGAGCTTATCCTTATTCCACTGCCAAGAAGAAGCTTGATAAATTTTGTACAATGAACAAGTGATCAAATTTATAAAAACTAAAGATGAGGAATGACCAACGGGAGGGAGAATCCAGGTGCTTCCGAGAAACCGACCAGGTGATTGTGCTCCCTATTTCCTGAAGGTGGCGCCAAACTCCTTGAAGAAGAACCCGAGAAAGCGACGTTAAAAGGCCAGTGTGTGTGTGTCTACACCAAAACACCGAAGCACCGAAGCACCGAAGAATTCACTTGCAAGTTGGCAGTTCCTCTTTCAAAACAGCTCTCCTTCACCGGTGCTGGCAAGCTCTAGATTTCTGAAGTGATTCACCCGCACGGTGTTATTCATGCGTTGCCTTTTCCCTCTCAGTGCCCAGCCTCACGTTAACAGTATGACCAGCTTCACTGCAGGGCTCAACTGTGTCTATCACATAAATTGAAGGTTCATTAGAGCATCTATTAAAAGGATTGTCAAAGGTAAATGAGCATCTCACAGCTATTAGGATCTCTTAAGATCTAGACAAGAAATGTTACAGAGCTGCCATTTGGAACCATCAAACACCCACAGCTGCCACGGGTAATCAACAATAACTTGGACCACCTTCTGGGCGGGCTCTCACACCCTCAGTTTCTCCTGCTCTTTCAGACTCGGGCAAGACTGCAACGATAAGACCCACAGTATCCCCTGGAAGTGGCTGATACTTGGACTTTGGTCCTCAGAAAGAGCCCTTACTCAGAAGAAGCAGGGGTAGTAGTGGCGAGGCGGGATGCTTGGTCCAACTGCAATAAAAGGAGACAGAGCAGGGCGTGGCGCAGCAGGCTCCCACAGGCAAGCACAAATTTCATTCCAGGTTTTCACCAGCATGCTCTAGGTTCGATTTTTATAACAAACAAACATTCGTGCCAATCTCCTAAAATTTTTAAACAGTAAGTAGCCAGTGCCGACTTCCACTCGGCACAATTACATAAGACCCAAGCAGTGCATCGCTCTCATTTTTGAAGCTTTGTTTTAAGCTCCCTCATTAATCTTTCAGTCTTTCTCCATCTCTGCCTGACTATAACTGCCCTGAATTTATCCAAGCCTGCAGTATGCCAGGCTCACTCGCTGGTGTCTAAATCACCAAGAGCTGAATACACATTCTACTCATGGGACTCTACATTTCCATCAGAAAGAACCAATCACAGCATAGGAGAGGTAAACCTCTTTTTAATTGTATTCTATGATACTAACAGGCATTCATTACACACGGACCTTAAAACAAGATTTGCTCTTGGCTGCTCATAATTGTATTTCAACAGCAGTTTAAACCGTTGGCACCTGCAATTGCTAGCAGGCCTAAGCTAAGAATTTCTATTATCCCAGTTTCAAGGGTTACATTTAAAATAAAACTCAGAGGGGCAAAACATTACATACACACATATTTACACAAATTAAATACTATGCACAAGTCAATACCTTCTGCACACAAAACTGCATTAAACTCAATTAGCCCTAAGCAAAACTACAGGAAGCAGATTTTTCTGTGAACCAAAAGTGCTGTTCTGTATAATAAAGAATATAAAAGCAGCTAGATTATAGAGTTCTGCAGAACTGTCAATAAATGCTTTAAAAAAAATCACTATCAATGCTGATCTCTAAATCAATTACCTTAAGTGAAATTAACATAAACATTTCAACCCAAGAATTTATATACAAATAACCTCTGACATTGGGTGCTAATAAAGAAGGATTTTTAATGTGTATATATGTTGTTTAGAGCTTTTCTAAAAGATGCTTCTAACTAGGAGCTACAAAACAGTCACCAAACTGAAGTACAATGTCCTTCTTGTTATCATTTCCTACTTGATTATGACCAAAATTAAATTATACAAATATTTCACTAAATATCTGTTCAAACCTTATAAATATTAATATGAACTCAATCTCGTATGTGCCCAGCATTTAAAAATCCATTTAAAAATCTTGGAAACTAATTTAAGATTTCCATCTAGAATACAAATGAGCAAGCCCTCTTCCTAGTTCTGTTGCGCTCAGCACCCATATCTGCACATTTAGTACTGAATGTCAGTTGGTAGCACTTAAAGATGATGAATATTAAAAGCATGTTTCCCTGCCTGCTAACACATTAGAGCTCAGCAACCACTGAATTTGTCTTAAACTGAGTTTTCAGTGAACAAACTACTGCCACTAAAACACAGAAATGTTCCATAAATTCTCAGGTTGTGCAAAGGGCTCGGTGTGGTGGTGCACATCTGTAGTCCCAGCACTTGGGAGGCTGAAGCAGGAAGACTGCAGTGAGTTCAAGGCCAGACTGGGTTACATGGGAGTTAAGGACCAGCTTAAACTGCATAGTGAGACCTTGTTTCAATAAATGGCATAAACCATTATGCATGATTCCACACATATAACATTGTGAAAACGGCCCTCAGAGGGTGAGGTTTTACTATGAAATGTTATCTCGGAAGACTGAACAAAATTTAATCTTTTCTAAAAACTTCCCATCTTGTAGGATCATTTGGCTGTATTTGTTATTTAGTTGACGGTGTTATCTGAACAATAAATCATAATGTCAGCTACTATTAATTGAATATTCATTATGTACCAGGCTCGAGTAATTATTTTACATAAATATGTACACACTTTTCACTTTTTTTTTTTTTTGGTGGAACCGGGGCTTGAACTCAGGTCCTTGCACTTGCCAGGGAAGTGC
>NDGM011186421.1:0-12130 GCA_002564305.1 Octomys mimax
AGTAGTTATGGAAAATCCATGTTTTCTCTAGCTCAATTTCACAGATAATGCATTTGAAACATGATATTAATGAAAACCACATTTATGGAACTATGCATTTGAAAGCTTAAAATTAATTGGCATGCATAATCCTATAGGTATTTGTATTCAAGAAATCTTAAGTCATATTACATTTTAATTTTAAAAGTGGATCATTAATGAAGAAAAAGAAGTGCAATGAGTGCCTCTGCTTTTTTCCCAGATATTCTAACTAAAACTTGAGGAACTGGGTCTATAAGCAATGAAAATGAGTGGGTATGAAATGACCGGAGTTTGATGATGCCAACGATGCTTTCTGCCATGGATTGAGCACACATTCTTCTCCTTTATTCTTCATTACACACTCATACTGAAAATTGTCTTCCTTTCTCCAATGAGACAAGGAAAGGTTTTTAGATGTTAAATAATTTACTGATGGGTCACATGGGCTATAAGGAAACTAAAATTCAAAGCCCACATGTCTAAAATACAATAAGATATTGTTGTATATCTCATTCTATCATTCCTAACCTATCTGTCTATGTCACTTAGTCTCCTTGAAACTAACTGGCCTGGTAGAAGGCCCAAAGCAAAATCCTAGCAATAATGAATCCAGAGATACTTCCAGAAAAGGTTGCCACATCACAAGGGAAAACAAGAAGCGAGAAAGGAAGCAAGAAATGACCTATAAACTAACAGAAAGTAATTACCAAAACTGAAGCAATAAATCCTCAAATATTAATAGTTAACTTGAATGGAAGGTTTAATTCTCTAATCATGTCACATTAAATTAAAGAATTTTCAAAAACTGTAATATGCTGTCTCCATGAGACTTTAAAGAAACAAATAAATTGAAAGTGAAGGTACAGAGAAAGATATTGTACATAAGTGAAAACCAGAAGAGAACAGAAGTAGCAACACTCACACAAAACATACTCTGAGCCAAAAAATGTAAATGGTGACAAGGAAAGTCACCATATAATTAGAAAGAGATAAATTTTTTAAAATACATAATATTTGTAAATATATATGGACCTAACTGGGACACCCATATATATAATGCAAGCACTAACTGATCTAAAGAAGAAACAGTAACAATAAATATTTTAGCTACTTCTGTGCTGCTGAGATCCAGTACTAAGCACTCATTAACTCAAAAAGGAAAGGTTTACTGTAGTTTGTAGTTCAAAGAAGTTAGAGTCTTGCCTGCCTCCAGGGTGGTGTGACAGAGGCATGTAATGAGGAAATGAGCTCAAGACAGATCAAGGCAGCTATCAAGGGAGTAGAGGCAGAGTTTTGTTCAGAAAGGTCTAAGGATATAAAGAAAAAATAAAAATTTAGAAGGAATTCTATACACTAAAAATCTTAGAAGAAAACAGTCCATTTACAGTAAGCACAAAAAGGTACAATAGTAGTAAGTTGAGCCAGTAAGGTGAAAGAACTACAGAAGATTGATGAGAGGGACAAAAGAAAAATGAACCCAGAAAGATATTCTGTGGTCATGAGTTGAAAAACTTATTATTAAAATGTTTTTATTATCCAAAGTGAGCTGAAGTGTCAATGCAATACCTATGAAAATTCTAGTGACATTTTAATAGAAATAGAATAATCCCTAAATTTGTACATAAACCAAAAATGATATTAAATAACCCAAAGCAGTAAATACTAAGTAAGAAGAAAAACACTGGAAACATCATAATACTTAACCTCAAGATTCATAACAGAACTATACTAATCAAAGCAGTGGACATATATAGCAATGAAAAGAGTGCTACATAGGAGGACTTCTATGCATTTATGGTCTATCGATTTTGACAAAGATACCAAGAACAATGTAGAAAAACAATCTCTTCAATAAGTGGTCTCAGGAAAACTGAACAAATACATTCATAAAAACTAAATTTGAAGAGAATCTTGCCCCACTTGTAAGCAACACAAAATGGATTAAAGACTTACAAATAAGAACTATACCTATAAAATTACCAAGGGAAAACCCAGAAGAAACCGTCAGTTACCTGGGCCTGACACATATTGTGGTTATAATCTCCAAAAACATAAGCAACAAAAATATAGAGGAATGAGATGATATTACTTGAAAAAACCTTCAACCCAGCCCAGGAAACAATTTACATAGTGCAAAGGCAATCTGAATGGAAGAGAATATTCACAAACCATGAACTTCATCTTGATCAAGGAAACAACTTACAGAGTGAAGAGATATCAAAGTGGAAGAAAATATTTGCAAAATGTACAATATTTAAGTCATTTTTCTTCAGGAGTGGGGGAACTGCAGACCCAAAGCATCATTTATACTAGGAATTGCTATAACAATACATTAAACTCTAGCCCCAATAAGGACTTAATACCAAAAATATTTAATAAAGAATTCAAATAAATCATTTCATAAAACAAATAACCTAACTGCAAAACTGAGCAAAGGATCTGAAGATACTTTTCTAAAAAGAAAATATACAAATGGCTACCTGGGATTTCAAAATTCATAAAATTTTCCATCATTGGAGGGAAGCAAATTGAAACCAAAATAGATATTGGAGAACAAACATTAGAGTGACTATTATTAAAAAAAAAAAAAAACCTAATAAGTGTTAGTTGGTTTTGCTATGTTTTTTTCTGTATTTTAGGGAAGAGGCTACAGCGTGTTCAGGGTCTCACCACTAGATCGGACTCATAGTGATCCGCCTGTTTACAGTCTCCCAAGAGCTGGGATTACAGGCACGTACCACCACGCTCAGTCTCAACTGCTGTCTCAGTGCGCCCTGTGGGTGGGGGTGGCATGGCAGGCCCAGGGATCAAACCTCTGGCCTTTGCACCAGCTTGCAGGTGATTTAATCTGCTGAGCTATTTTGCCAGCCCTAATAAGTGTTGATTTGTGTGTGGTAGAAAAAAAGCACTTGTACACTGTTGGCAGAAATGCAAATTGAAAGTTTTCATGAAAAGCAGTAAAAATAGTTCTAAATTTGACCTAGCAGCCCCACTGCTGGGTTATGTCTAAAGAAAATGAAATAAGTGTGTCAAAGAGCTATCCGTACTCCTATGTTCATTGTAGTATTACTTCAAGTAGTGAGTGCATGGATTTACTCTAGGTGCTCATTGGTAAATATATAAGTAAACAAATAAATACATAAAGTCTAGTATGTATATACAGTGAAATACTGTTCAACTTTTTTTCAAAAGAAATCTTGTCATTTGCAATACCATGGGTAGACTTGGAGGACATAAAGTGACACAAGCTAATCATAGGAAGATGTGGTATTCTTACACCATGGAGTATTATTTATCTGTAAAATATGATACATTTGAGTCTTTTGTTGGTAAATGGAAGAACTAGAGAACATACTCTTAAGTGAAATAAATCAGACAGGCATGTGCAAACATAATATTGTCTCCATAATATGAGAACCTGAAAGTGAAAAATGGAATATGAAGGGTACAATAGATACTGGGAAAAGAGAAAAAACTTATTCAAAAGATAAGAGTTACTGAGTTGAGGAGAAGGAAAGGAGAGGGAGTGGGAGAAAGAGATTTATCTAGGTATGTAAGCAGGATGGTTTGGGCAACTGTGCTTTGTATCTGTATTGATCGATGGAAAGAAGCAGATAATGCTTAATTTGTTTTGTCTTCTTTTTTCAGTTAATTGCACTTTTTTCTTTTTAATTCTTGGATATTCCTTTTTTTTTTCTTTCTTCTTCCAATTTTGCATGTATAGATCTGGTAATATGAGTAACTGGTTGGAAGACAACGCTATCTATCACAACAAATACTGTGAAGTCCATATTACTTTGGTAAGTGAAAATCTCTATCACTTGTAATTTTTCTGTGATAATTTTTCTATAACTTTTTTCTAATTTGTATTCTCTTTAAGAAATAATAAAAGAAGGAAAAATTAACACAGTATGGTTTCACATATACAAAGTGTAGAATTGTAATGAATTTGTAGAAGTAGAGTGTAATGGTGTTCATGAGGGGCTTAGGGGACAATAGTTGTATAAATGTTAGAGGATACTAAAGTTCAGTTCGATAGGAGAAGTAATTCAAGGGGACATACTACATAGTGACTGTAAATAATAACAACGTATGATATTCTTCATATCTGCTGAGTAGATTTTGAGTATTCTTATAACAGAATAAATAAGTATATGACATAACACCTGTGCTAATTAGCTCAGTTTAGGTGTTGCATGATACGTATATATTTCACAACATAAACATGACAAATATACATCTATATGACAAATACATATGTTTATCAAATTAAATAAATAATTAAATCTAAATAAATTCAAATAATCTCAAATTATTGGACACAGATTGTTTATAGGATTTAAAAGTATAATTTTCAAGTATAGGTAACTACTCAGTTTTAAAATATTGGCACAGTTGAGTTAGGATTGTGCATCTGTAATTCTAGCACTAGGGAGGCTGAGGCAGGATGGTGGCCACCAGCTTGAGACCAGCCTGGGCTACATAGTGAGCTCAAGGCTGGCCTGAACTGCACAGTGAGGCCCTGTCTTGATCCCTCCCAAAAATTATTATAAGCTAGTTTACACATACTGTATCATTAATGCAATATATCTGTGAATTTAATGAAATGACTTTGGTTATCAGAATTTGGAGAGGATATTAAACAAATGACAAGGAGAGAACACAAAAGTGTGGGTTAGAGCAAAATCTGATTGTACCAATTAAATTACACACAAAGAGAAAATTATGATAATTAGATCTATCACACTTATCAAGTCTTTACTCCTCTAAATATTTCTTTCTTTCTTTCCTTTTTTGTATTTTAAGGAAGGGTCTAGAGAGTGTTCAGGGTCTCACTACTAGCTCACACTCAGAGTGATCCACCAGTTTACAGCCTCCCAAGAGCTGGGATTACAGATGTACGTCAACTCGCCCAGGCTCAATTGCCTTCTCAGCATGCCCTGGGCGCGGGGCTGGCACTGCTGGACCGGAGATCAAAGCCCCAGCCCCTGTGCTTGCTTGTAGACCCTTTAATTCACTGAGCTATTTGGCCAGCCCTCTAAATATTCATTTCTATTGTACTGCTTTCTATGGTTTTTGCCCTTAAGTGAATATTTTTAAGTTGTTTTCAATAAAATTTGTAGTTTTTATCATATTCTGTATTTTTCTGTTTCTTTTATTCCTATGTCTTGTGATTCCTATTACATGTACATTAATATATTTAATAGTGTCTGAGAGGGTTCTCAGGTTCTGCTCATTTTCGATTCATTCATTGTGCTCTCTGGTTCGTTTGTATAACCACTAATGAGCTGTCTTCACATTTACTAACTCTTCTTCCTCCTCCAATATGCAGGAGAACAGTACAGTGGGTTTTTTCATTTTTAGTCACTGTTCCTTCTAACCTCTGAATTTATATTACTTTTATAATTTGCATTTCTTTATGAATCATCTTTCTTAATTGATAAGTCATTGCTGACTGAAGTTCCTTGAATGCTCCGGATGCATTTCTTTTTATTGTTTGAACACATTTAGACTCAGTGACAGCTCCTAGTGACTGCTATTACTGTTCTTCCCTCTCATATTTCCTTTTGCCTGCATGTCTCATAATTTAGATGAATATTGTACAACTATATAAATTCTTGTGCAACTCCACATTCTGAATATTCTCTGGTTTTGTTTTACTTGATTTTGAGTAACTTATCTGAACTAATTCATAACAAATGTCTCCTCTACCACCTCCAAACACTGACATATCTTAACTTTTAAAATTAATGATGACAAATATTGTTAAATTCAGTTTCCTAATCATAGATTGGTGCTCATCCAGTGGTTGGGCAAAACTTTTCTTATGTATCATGAGAAAATAAAGCTTCTACCACTAGTTGAAGGAAACTGCATGAGCATGATGGCATACGCCCAATGTTCTGGGAGTTGACATGTTTATTTTAGTTTGCAGTTTGTCTTATGTAGTGTGGGGAACTAACTGGGCTCACCTCCACCATGATCTGACCACGCATGGGGCCACGGCCATGTCGGTAGCCTTGTGCAAGAGCCAGCCAGCCCTGAACTTGAACTTCTAGGCTTTGCAAGTTCTGGCAAAGTCTTGAACATTTAAAGCCTCCTACAACTATCTCATTTGTTGCTTTTAGGAAGAAAGGTTTTTTCTAATGTCTACATTTACCCCACTCTGTCTTACATGTATTGAATTTTAAAACATGGCTAATAAGTTTACAGATAGATATTAAAAGCAAAGTAGTTATTAGATAGTAGGTAGTAGATATAAAGATATTAAGGAAGATAATAAAATAGATATTAAGAAACTAAACATTAAGATATTAAGGCAGTTGACTCATTGCTTTCAGCTGTGTGATTCCCAATTTGTTCTGTGTTAGTGTCCTCTCTACTTGTTATGGGTGGGCTTGGGTTCTGAGATTGCATTTTGCTCCTTCTCGTTGTCATTTTGTGTAGCACTGTCTTCTGACTTTGTCGTAGATCTTTGTTGCAGTTATAACCTCAGCACCTACTGAAATTTAGGTGCAGATCTACAAAGTTTGATTTTATCCAGCTGTGTCTGGCTTGGGTCTGGTTGCTGTGCTCAACTCCTTCCTGCTGCTGCCCTTGGGGGTGAACCTGTGTGCCCCTCTGGCAAGATGTTCTGCTCCTGTACTAGCTGGATGGTTCTGTCCCCTACTCTCTCTTCAGGGATTGCAGCTGCAGGGTTTCACCTCAGGCCTGTATGCCAGGCCTGAGCTGAGTCTGGAGGGGACAAGGAGTAGTGGGGAGGAGGCAGCTCTCCCACAGTCACAGGGCCAGGGCTAGGACTGGATCTGGGGGTTCCTGGAAAGCGACAGAAATGCCTACTCTGTGGGCAGGGTGTGGGGGTACTACAGAGTGATGGGGGCATCCCAAGAGGGTGAAAGAGGGTGTCACCCAAGCTGCGCCTGGTCTGGGACCAGTAGGTCTCACCGGCGCAGGGTAGCTGGAAGCTCTCCCACACACTCACCAGGCCTGGGCTAGGACTGGGTCTGGGGGTTCCCGGAACACAGCAGAAATTCCTTTAAGATATTAAGGGAGATATAATATATATTAAAGGAGATAGATATTAAAGAAGTCCTTACTTTAGATAGTGAGATAAAGCAAATAGCTACATGAACGTAGGCAGTGGGATCAGGAAATTATAATTTTCTTTTCTACTCAAAAATGAAAATAATAGAAAATAAGGCTGAACAAGTACAAAAAGAACTTTAATATTCTAGGTGAAGACCAAGAAAATTCTGAAGCAAGACTAGAGCACGTGGAAGAATGCCTTGGAGCATTTACCGATAGAACTAACTGTCTTGAAGAGGAAGACAAATTGTAGCATTAAAATAAATATAGATTTTAAAGATGAATCTCTAGTTCTGACGTGAAATGCTGATTGAAATGTGTTATTATCCTCTTACACAAATCTTGATAAACATTTAGATCAAATTAAATGTTCATATTTACCTTATTATGAGTAAACAGTTTACTTTAAATACATGTCATGAAACTATATTAATTTCCCTTGAATAGCTGATATCTTCTGAATTATTTTACATAAATAAATTTGGCACTAAAATTTTGAAAAAGTAAAATATACTAATATGAAATCTAGGTATAATAGAAATGTTAGTAATTGATTTATTCATGTAGTAAGCAAAAAGCTAAATACATAAAGATTATGGAGAAAGTTATAAAGAGGTGTGTCTTCACTATTTTGCATAAATTAACTTAAAATAAAAAGCTGAAGATATATCTCACAACTGTAAACTACAAAATGAAACATTTAAAAAATTCTACTGTATCAAACAGTAAGGAGGCACATGTTAAGTAGACAAATTCCCAAAAATTGAAACAGAAGACTAACTTTTAGTCTATGTTAGGAATAGGTTTAAATTATTACATAGTGTACCAGTTCAATATGTTATAAAGCTTCAGTAATATAATTAAGATGAATGGAATAGCTTAAATATCACGTTAAATTAATATAATTTTAAAAAGCTAATAAGGTAACATGCCTGGAAATTAAGGCAAATCTCAGCAAAATTTCTAGAAGCACAATTTATACCAGTGTAAGAATAATAAAATTATGAAAATCAGTGAGTATCTTGTGGAAAATAAAAACCAAATTATGCAAAAACCCTAACATGTTAATTTTATAAATATATTCATGCATTAACAAAGAAAATATCTATATTGATGTTCCTTTTTCTGTAATTCATCTACATGAAAATTCCTTGCTTTTTAATCATGACCTGTTTGCAGAAATAAAAATTCTAGTGATTTTCAATAACAAAAAATAAGTTTTGCTTCTGCTAACATAAAATAGGTTATAAATAAAAATAATTTAAAATCACAACCTTGTCAAACTCCAGACAGTTCAGAGCTAACTTTCATCCAAAGAGTAAAAGCAGAACTTCTTCGCTAATTAATAGTGGTAATTCCAAGTGTCATTTATACCATGTTCCTAAGGCCCTAAAGATTTATTCAATATCTGCAGTTAATGGTTGGTTTGCTCATTAGGCCTGTGATGAAACTCACAGTAAATTAATAGTTTCAAGGGCTGAATGCTAATTATGTTATTAAATGATTTGGAAGGAGTAATACTATTAAAAGCTGTGAGTATATTTTTATGATCAGAATGTGCATTTAACATACAGTTGAGGTTTTTATGTAGTGAGAGGAGGTATTGAATGTTTTTTATTTAATTTATTGTAGGCATATCACTCCTTTGAATATCAGACTTTTCTTACCTAAAATTGTTGGAAATTGTTGCACAATGTAATTACTACTTAAATAGTTCTCATTTTGTAAAGTCTAGAAAAACAGTGAACCTAAATCCACAACTTCTGTCATTGTCAGACACTTCACAAAAGGTTTTATATATTATAAAATCTAATGCTAGAATGAATATAGTTAGTTTTCTTTGATAGATCCACCAAAGAACATTTTGTTTTACAAAAGAAGACACCAATATAATGTCAAAACAGTACTTAGCAAAGACCAACACATTCATAAAGATAAAATAATGAAGTGTAGTTTAGAGTTAAATACTTACCACATTAAAAAAAAATACTGGCCAAACTTCACATTTCACTGGTTTTGAAGAAGAAGTTTTCTATGGTAGTTTTATAAATGGTGTTATATTGGAGAAAGAGAAAAGATGCAATTGTCAATGTCATTTTCTAGGTGGTGGTCTGAAAAAAAAAAATTCACAGATGAGACCCAGGTATGAACTCTCAATTTTCAGTCTAAATTCACCTTGACTTGCTGTGTTTCAGTAATTGTCTCATTACTAGCCTCTATTGTTTGATAGAAAAAATCCCCCAAAAGCTTCATGTGGTCAAAGTTGTAAGTTGACCAGAAGCGAGCAGTATACTTTCAGTAGGTACGTCTACTCTTGAAGTCCCAGCTGGACATTCTGTTTGGGAATGTGGGCCTGGCCATAAGAGGGGAGTCACTCAGATAGGCCTTGGGGGCACGTATTCTTCTCCTCACACCTCTCCTCTTCTTTCTCCTCTTCCTGGTCACCATGGAGTCAAGTCAGCAGGTGTCCCAAGCCCTTCCATCATGCTCTTTCGAACTCTGAAACTTTGACCCAAAATAAATCTCTTCCTTTAGTTGCAGTGTTGAGTATTCTGTCACAGCTACAGGCAAGTGACAAGCACAGCAGTACAGTTTCAATTTGCATCCTTCTTTCTCCTGGTCTGAAAAGATCACCTAATTTGGGTCCTTACTATCCAAATTTTTATTAAAAATTTACATCTCAAAGTCCACATTGATGATCTGCATGAGTAACACATGTATATTCTTCATTTCTCTACCAGATAATGAGTGTGTTACATATCTCAGTGTGGTAAATGAGGTATAAGTGCTGATGTACTTCAGCTTTTGACACACATCACTCTAGATAATTAGAATCCTGGTGATCACTTAAAGGTTAAGTGAGTTCTTGCAATTTACCTCTTTTCTCTGATCTTGAAAGTTAGAATTGTGAGAAAGGTAATCATACAACATATTATATTTTTATTCTAGTATTTAAGAAAAGAAGTCATGTAAATTATATCTAGTTGATCTGGATTTATTTCCAAAGAAATGAATGTTCAAAACCATTCTTTAATTTAAAGAGTACAAATAATGCTTCTGCAGAAGTTTTCCACACTCTTCACTGTATTGTATTGTGTATATGGGGAAAGCCACGTGCTGGTAGACTCCTTTGCAGAAATAAACGGATGTCGACAGAGCATTCAGATCCATGTGTTAGTCTTAGTGATTTTCACTGTCGATTAAGGAAAACTTCAAAACCGACATCACACTTTGTTTCACTTAACCGTCTGTTCACATTTCATTAATAAGAGCAGCTTAAAAACGTCCATTATTACTGCTTAGGTGTGTTTGTTTCTAAATGGTTAATTTATTAAAATTGAAACACAGGGGCTCGGGAGATGGCTCAGTGGAATAAGTGCTTCCATGACAAGCACAAGGGCCTGAGTTCAATCCCCGGTTGTGCTAAAAAAAATAGAAAGAAAAAAATTGAAACACAAATGGATGAAAAATTAGTTATGAGCACCTGCCTACGCCTAGCCCAGCGGCCAGGGGGCAATGCGTGGCCTGCTGTGCCAGGCCCAGCCCCAGGGAGCACTGCTGAGATGAGGATTGAGACTGGGTGTGGCGGCACACACCTGTAATCCCAGCACTTGGGAGGCTGAAAACAAGAGAATCACTATGAGTCTGATCTATGCAATGAGAGCCTATACACCTTGTCTTAAATACAAAAAAAAAAAAGTAGTCGTGAGTGTCAATCCTTTTTCTCAGCAGATAGTCACTCAAAGTGAGATGTAGTGTGGTACAGATTCAGTTAGCACTAAGACCAGGGAAGGTGGGCCAGTGAGATAGCTCAGCAGACAAAAACACCTGCTTAGGCAAGCACAGTGACCATGGTTCAATCCCTGGCACCACACAGCACACAGGCCCTGTCCTGGGCCATGCTGAGCTGGAGACCCAGACCCCCCGCAAAAGTAAAAGACTCGGGCTGGTATACCACTAACAGTTGAATTCTTGGTAAGCCAGAGAGATTGTATTTTTTCATTTAAGAATTGTTTCTCCTGCACTCACTATGTGCTAAGGAAAGTTCTATACAATGGATATGCAGCGCTGACATCAAAACTTCCCGTGTCAACAGTTGCTGATGAAGGCTTGAATGCCATTTGGATTTTCGTTCCTTCCTTTTCTTTCTCTCTTCTCCTGTTTTCTCTTCTGCTCTCCTTCTCTCAAAATATCTTACGCCTTTTTTGTATCACAAATGTTCAGATAATTGCCTACAATACATTTAAAAGTGTGTGTGTGTGTGTGTGTGTGTGTGTTCATTTTTTCTTCTAACCCTTCACCAAATTATTTCATGTTTCAAGAATTATTTTCTATATTGATTGATTACATTCTACATTTTGCTTTTTTCCATTAATGTATTTTCTGTTAGCTAGATTATGTTTTTCCTGTATCAATCCTTTATATTAGAGATCATCAATTTTTGTTTCCAATCATTGACACTAAAAATTTTAGCCTTGGGTCAATGAAACATAGCGCTTCTCCCCCTTGTCTCTTGCTCACTGCCTTCCTTTTCTCCTCTCGCACTAATGTTTTCATAAGTATCTTAGTGGTTGTGCAGAACTATAACAAAAGCCATGGCTTTCAAACTCCAGCTTTTTATGTTAATTTATTTTCCCTGGTATTTTTCCTCAATTTGATTAAAATATTCTGTTCCTCTTTTACAAAATCTATAAAAGAAAATAATTAGATATAAATACAGAAACTGTGATAGTTTTCTTATCTATAGCTATGAATAATAGTTGTCAGAAAGTCCAATGTAATAAATAATCTATATAATCCTCCCTGCAGAATGTGACATACATAGTAGACAATTAATAATATTGATTATTTTCATAGATGTGTTGTATTCCCTCGAGTTTCCGCAAGACACTAAAAATGAACTCTAAATAGCATCCTTTCTCCCCTCTGAATTAACTTTGTGAACTCTAAAATATATCATTATAGGGGGCCAGGGAGATGGCTCAGTGGAATAAGCGCTTCCCTGGCAAGCGCAAGGGCCTGA
>NDGM011186428.1:0-11250 GCA_002564305.1 Octomys mimax
GATATAAAAAGAATATGGGCAGAAGTAATAGTAGAAAACTTCCCAAATATGGGGAAACAATCTAACATTCCAGTAACTGAGGTATATAGAACTCCAAAGAACATCAACACAATTTAAACCACACCTGGACATATAATAATCAAGATCCCAGAAATTCAGCACAAGAACAATATATTTAAAGCCACTAGAGAAAAGAAACAGATCACATTTAAAGGAAAACCCACAAGAATAATGGAAGATTTCTCTTCACAAAACAGCAACTCAAGAAGAGCATGGAGCAAATCACTACAAATCTTTCAAGAAAACAAATTCAAACCCAGGCTGATAAATGCTGCAAAACTGTCTTTCAAGTTTCACAGAGAAGTAAAATACGTCTATGACAAAAAACTAAAGAATTTCATGATGTCAAAGCCAAACCTACACAGTCTACTAAAAGATATTCTAGAGAAAGGTCAAAATGACCCAACTCCACAAATGAGAATGAAAGTACCCACCAAATAGGGCAAACAATGAAACAGGAGAAAAAGGAATATACAACAGCATGTAAATAACATGTCAATCATAAGGCAACACGTCTCAATCAAAACCATCAATGTAAATGGACTCAATTCACCATATAAATAGACTGGCAGAATGGATTAGGAAGCAAATTCCAACAATATGTTCTACACAAGAAACACAATTGGGGGCCGGGGAGATAGCTCAGTAGAATAAGAGCTTGACTGGCAAGCTCAAGGGCCTGAATTCAATTCTCGCGTCCGGGGGGAAAAAACACAATTAACTCATAAATAAATTCATAGGCTGAAAGTCAAAGAATGGACAATCATACTGCATGCTCTTGAACATCATAAAAAAAGCAAGGGCAACAATACTGTTTTCAGACAGTCTGAACTTCAAACGAAGAATGATCAAATGAAATAAAGAAGGCCACTAAATACTAGTTAAGGGAAAAATGCAAGACGATGAGGTAACACTCATGAATATGTGTGCACCAAACATGAGAGCACCCAGGTATATAAGACAAATATTAATGGACTTTAAAAATCTAATATCCAATATGACAATAACGAGAGAGTGTCACATCTGCTTATCCCAAAAAGATAGGTCAAGCAGACAAAAACTTAGCAAAGAAGTAGCAGAGCTGAACCATACCTTTGAACAAATGGACGTATTGGACATATACAGAGTAGTCCACCAAACCACATCTGAATACACATTCTTTTAAGCTGCACATGGGACATTTTCTAAACTAGACCACATACTAGTCTATAGGTCATGCTTAATTATATACAAGAAAACAGAAATTATCCCATGTATTATTATCTGACAAAAGTGCAATGAAACTGGAAATAAATGAAAAAAGAAAGCACAATATCCCATCAATACATGGAAATTAAACAACACCCTCCTCAGGAACCAATGGGTTACAGGAGAAATTAAACAAGAAATTGAATGATATCTACAATTCAATGAAAATTCAAGTAAAACATCAGAATTTTGAGATGCAGTGAAATCAGTTCTCATAGGGAATTTTATAGCAGTGAACTCACAAATTAGGAAAATAAAATGGGAACAAATAAATACCTTAATGCTGCACATCAAATGTCTAGAAAAGGAAACACAAACCCAACATAGAGCCCAAAGAAGGGAGGAAATTATAAAGTTTAGGGAAGAAATTAATGCAATTGAGACAAAGAAAACAATACACAGACTTAATGAATAAAAAGCTGCTACTTTGGAAGATTAAATAACATTGATAAGCCCCTAGCTAACCTCATTAAAAAGAATAAAGAAGAAATTAAAATACAAGCAATAAGGAAAGAATAGGGCAAAATGACCACAGACCCTGAGGAAACTCAGAAGATCATCACTAGCTTCTCTGAAAATCTCTATGCTCACAGAGTAGAAGACACAGAAGAAATGGACAGATTCCTAGCAAGGTAAAAATTACCAAAACTTAATCAAGAAGATATAAGAATTCTCAATAAACCAATAACAGCCAATGAAATTTAAAATGTAATTAAAAACCTACTAACAAAGAAAAGCCCACATCCTAATGGATTCACAGCTGAATTCTACAAGAAATTTACAAAAGGTATAATCACAATACTCATCCAACACTTCAAGAAAAGTGAAAGGGAAATAATACTACCAAATCATTCCTGGAGGCAAGTATTATACTGAAAACAAAAGCAGAGAAAGATTCAACTAAAAAAGGGAGCTACAAGCCACTCTTTTTCATGAACCTAGATGCAAAAATCCTCAATAAAATCCTAGGAAAGAGAATACAGCAAATCATCAAGAACATTATATACCATGACCAGGTTAGATGCATCCCAGGGATGCAAGTTTGGTTCAATATGTACACATCTATAAATGTAATACACTATATCAATAGAGTCAAATTGAAAAAACACATGATCATCTCAATTGATGCAGAAAAGTATTTTGACAAATTCCAACACATTCATGTTCAAAATCATACCGAAAATTGGAACAGAGAGCCTACACTGCAATCTGATAAAAGCCATCTATGACAACCCAATGGCTAACATAATTCTAAATGAGGAAAAACTGAAATATTTTACTCACAGATCTGATACAAGATAAGAATGTCCTTTCTCACCACTCCTATTCAATATAGTTCTGGAGTCATTAGCTAGAGCCATTAGATGAGAGAGAAAAATAAAAGGATTAAGAATAGGTAAAGAAGTTACACTATCATTATTTGCAGATGACATGACATTCTACTCAAAAACCTCCACTGAGAAGCTCTTAAAATTAAATTCAGTAGCAAGCAGGCTACAAAGTCAGTACCAAAAAGTCAATGGCATTCCTCTACATAGATAACAAACACAATGAGAGAGAATTTAGAGAAACAATACCCTTTACACTAGCAGCGTGAAAAGCGTAATACTTAGGAATAAATCTAACTAAATAAGTGAAGATCTATTAAATGAAAATTGCAGTATTCTGAAAAGAGACCCCAGAGAATTTCAGAAACTGGAAATATATTCCTTGCTCCTGGATCAAAAGAACCAATATTTTGAAGATGGGTATACTCCTGAAATTGTTAAACAGATTTAATGCAATCCTTATCAAAATACTACCAACATACCTCACAGACCTAGACAAATGATTCCTCAAATTTATTTGGAACCAGAAAAAGATCTTGGATAGAAAAGGCAATCCTGGGCAACAAAGGCAAAGCAGGAGGCATTACAATCCCTGACTTAAAATTATACTACAAAGCTACTATGATAATACCAGCATTGTATTGGCAAAAAATAGTCCCAAGCATCAATGGAATAGATTACAGTATGTAGATAAAACTGCAAATATAATCAGCCATCTTTCCTTCTACAAATGGGCGAAACATATTCACTTCAAGAAAGATAGTCTCTGTAGCAAACAGTGCTGGAAAAACTGGCTCTCTGTATGCCAAAAATTAAAATTTGACTCACGTCTATCAACATGCACTCAAGTCAAAATGGAATAGAGATCTAAGTATTAAAACAGAAACACTAAATCACCTGGAGGAGAAAGTAGGTGGAAATCCTGAGGGCATATGGGTAGGCAAACAATTCTTGAACAAGAATCAAACTGCATGGGAAATACTTGAAAGAATCAACAACTGAGACCTCCTCATATTAAAAAGTTTCTGCACATCAAAAGAAAGCACTAAAACAGGGAAAAGACAACCCACAAATTTGGAAAACATCTTAATAAGCATTCAGACAAAGGTCTTCTACCTAGAATTCATAAAGAACTAAAAAATTATTAGGGCCCCAAAATTTAAAGACCAAATCCAGAAATGGGCATATCAGATGAACACACACTTCTGAAAGGAAGAAATACAAGAGACAAATAAGTACATAAAAATACTCCACATCACTAGCTACTCAAGAAATGAAATTAAATCAACATTGAGATACCATCTCACACCAGAAAGAATGATCATCATAAAGAAATCAACCAACAACAAATGTGGGAGAGAGAGACTGTGGGGAAAAAAGAACTCTTCTCCACTGCTGGTGGGAATGTAGACTGGTGCAACCATTATGGAAATCAATGTGGAGATTCCTTAAAAAACTAGGACTGGAAATACCATTGAGTCCAGCTGTCCCTCTACTGGGAATTTTCCCAAAAGAATCGAAAACCTCAAATCACAGTGACATATGTGCACTTATGTTTATATCAATACAATTTATGATAGACAAATCTTGGAAACAATCAAAATACCCATCATCTGAGGAGTGGATAAAAAAGATGCGATGATTTTGTACAATGGAGTATTACTCAGCTATAAAGAAAAATAAACTTGAACCCTTCATGGGTAAGTGGATGCCACTTGAAGCTATACTCATAAGTGAAACAAACTAGACTCACATGTGTAAATATTGTATTGTTTCCCTAGTGTAATATCACAAAAGAAGAAATAAAAATTGAAAGGTATGACACATTTAAATAGAGAGAGAGAGAATTTAGGGATTAATCCACAAAGAGAAAGGAGAAAAGTCAGGAAACACGGCAGGGGCAAAAACCATACATTTATATAAACAAGATGGTTAAGGCAGTGATCCCAAAAATTTCCATCAGATTTTTGAAAATAGCAGTTGATGGTTAGAATTCTCACCCTGACTAACTCTACATGATGATATCTTTAAACTAAACAACTACATTGTGGACAGCAATGTGTAATACTAAAACCATGCTTAAAATACCTGTTATATTGGTCTTCTAAATGTGTACTGTTTATAATGTCATATTAATTATTGCTATTCAGTTAGTTAAGTGCAGAGGCCCTCGTTTGAACCATAGCACTGCTTGCAATGCTGACTCTGCCCCCGAGCATACTGAGCCTGTGATGGAGTCCAGGTGTGGTGGAACACACCTATATTCCCAGCACTCAGGAAGCAGAAATCAGGAGAATCATTACAAGTCTAAGCTGCATAGTGAGACCCTGCACACACACACATACACACACACACACACACACACACACACACATACACAAAAGAAAATTCTATACTCTCTTTAAGTGAAATGTTTGTTTAAAAAAAAAGGTAAGAAAAGTAAATGAGAGACAAGAAAGACACAATGTAGCAGGATTTCTCTGAAAATGTTGTATATGGTATGCTTTCTAAATTTCTTTGAGAACAATGTGTAATCATTTTTTAGCATCCAATAGGGATTCAAATTTTAGAATTTTCATGGTTGTTAGAAAATAGTAGTTGCATTTTATGTCTAAGGTATGCGATATTCAGACAGATAGTGATATTAAGCTTAACTGCCTCTGTTATAGGATAATAGTATCATTAAGCTTCTCTTCTGGATGTTTAAAGACTAACTTTATAGACCAAAAATTAATAAGATAGATGGGCTAAAAGGACAGCCAATATTTTGGCCTTAGCCCTTCATGGTCAGTGAGGAATCGGGACATTAGAAAAATTCTGCAGTGACATCTTGTAACTCAGTGGTGTCCCAAATATTCTGATTAAGGAGACTATGTGGCCACGGAGGAACGTGAATGACAATGTATATATGCCTAGGGAAAGTCACCTAGAGAGAAAAATTTCTATCAGGCTTTCACAGAGAGCAAATAGGTCAAGCAATGACCGTGACTCATTCAGATGGATGACACTGACTAACTATCTACAAGGTGCTTTACATGATTCCAGGGTAAATCCTGAGGTGACTTGACTGAATTTATCAGATAACAAAAGTTACATTTTTTAGTTATATAGGTCTTGCTTTAACTTGGTCTTAAACATCCATCAGAAAAGTGTAACCATGAGGTATAAAATGTATAGGTATATTAATGTGCTGAGTTATAAAAGGCTCAAGTTAACAACTTCTGAGCATTGCCAGTTGTGCTGATAACTCACTACTATTATGAATTATTGGATTATATTTGGTATTTTGTTGAATTTAGGTACCTACAATCTTTGGACTGTCATTAAGTATGAAAAGGTCCTTTAAAGTCTCCAAATATAGCTTCTCTAACTGCAGTGTCATACTCATCTCTGACAAGACAAAACACAAAAGGAGCATATAAATTTAGAACTGTTTTTTTTTGTGAAAAAAAATATGTACATACAAGATAGTATAGATATACAGCTACTTTCTCTTAGTTGAATCATGAGATTTGTACTAACATTGTTTAGACAAGTTATCATGTCTGCATCTTGTCCTCTGAGTAACTACTATGAATACAACAATGTGCAATGTATTAATTATTGTAATTGTCCTACTAATATGTTTTGAAACTGTTTCATCGCTATTTTGTCTTTTTTTCTTATTAAAATGAATAAAGTATATTTTATAAAAATAAATATATAAATTAAATTTGTTTATTTTCTCTGTGATATTGAATTTTTCTGTATTTTGGAGCATGTGCCACTGCGATTGTATAATTGCTATTATCCACTTGTTTCTGAATAATTCTTTTAAGCTAATAAAGTTATATCTTAAATCATCTTAGCCATCACATCTGCATGATATATTTTTTAAGCTCTAAAAAGTCTTCTAAGTTCTCAGTACAGTAGTGGCTCTGAGTTTAAATTGTTTTATGTATGTGTTCTAGAAAGTGCTTGGTTTTCCTTTTCAACAAAAGAATAAATGAGTTATATTATTAGATTATTTGGAGGTTCCACTTGCTCTTAAATATTTGGTATGTTAATTATGAGCTTAATTCAGACACTTTTTATACACACCTGTGAACAAGCTGCTTTACAACAATAATACTGTGAAAATCAGTCTTCAGAAATTCCTGGCTTGAAAACCTCTCCAGTGGTCAAAATGAACCTAAAAAATACTGTGGACCCACCCACGCAGTATATTTCTCCAATACTGCCAACTTGCCAACTCAAAAGTAAAGCTAATGTTAAAAAGTCACATTAGTTATGTGCATGAATATGGTCGTCTTTTCCACAGTAATGGAATGGCCTTGGCTTTGAATCTACAGCCAAATGGTCAACCTGCAAGAGGGCTCACCCAGGGCCCAAGCATAGTGAGCACCTCACTGCAGAAGTCTGACTCTTTTGCAGTGTGGAGCCATGTATAAAATTTTAAGTAATACTTTTTCAGTTTCCATTCATTCCCTTTGGTTGGTGTTATCAAACTATAATCTCCCTAGAGGACTATGTTTCCTCTTAGCATCTTCTTATATCACTTGTCATTATCCATTAGAAAAACCCCATGTTTTAGAAAATGGTAAAACAAGATCATTCATTTGATCAGTCTTACATTTTTGCTAAACACTAACTTACTAGTTATGACTCTTTAAAAAGTTAACAACCATTTTTCAGCAGCAAACCTGAGCCATCACACCTACTCTTGGGTCTTGTCTTTTCCATGCCCTTAAATATTAATTGAATTCTTGTACTCTCCCCCACATCTAACCCATAAATTATTTAATCTAACTAGACAAATTGAATTGAATTAGGTGTGCTTCTCTACAGAAGGAAGTTATTGAGAAATACTAGATGAATTTTCTTTGGCTGTGTACCTTTTCAATTTTAGTAGGAAATTTTATAGCAAATATCATGAAATAAGACAATGATTAGGAGAATTGAGTGAAGAAAATAATTCACCTATTAGTGAGGAGAAACATGGGGCACTAACTGGGAGGAAGTGGTATCTGTAGAAATTGGAAACTTTTCCAGGAAGAATCTTTAACCAATGGTAGAAATTTCTTTGAAACAATACAAGCCCTGTGTATGAATCTGCCCTCCCCCAACACCTGTTATTCATTTCATTGCCCCTCCCTCAGATCTTCTTATAAAAACCTGTCTTTCCTGATGCTACAAACTATCCCAGGTTTGACAAGACAGGTAAGTGGGCATTGTGGGAAGACGAGAGCCCTATCAAGGGTTGGGAATTCATCCATGACAGGAGAAGATGAGCAAGGTCCCTGATCTCAGGTAATCCAGAAGATCTGTGATGGAGCAAAGCCTGTCCTTAAAGTCCTCAGGAAAAGTAGAGGACATATTCCCAGTTATTTCAAATGACAGAAGGGAAGCCATGCAATGAAGATCAGTGTATCTCCACAGGACTGGACAAAGGAGAAGGGCAAAGGTGCTGGGGTCCCTGGATATCCTCTCACAGACCACAGCTACTTCTGAGACTGTCTCTGCACCCACAGATACCATGCTGCCTCCCATGACACTCCACAGCATGTCCTGGCTGCTGCTCTCCTGCCTGCTGCTCTTACCTCAGGTGCAAGGTGAGATTTCTCTACAAGAAAGAGAGAAAGGTCTCTCAGTGTCTCCTGTGGCACTGGTGAGCTGCACCCAATGTGAAGACACTACCTGAAAATCCTGTGCCATCCTTCCTTCCTTCTGGTTATCAGCAGTGGGTTTACCAGAAGTCCATAAATGGCACCTGATGGCCTCCCACTTTGTCAGGAATCTCTAATTTATGAAGTATGGTTAAAAAGGAAAGGCATTAAAGCTCAGTAAGGACATTTATGGAAGGCAAGTATTAGAGACCACAAAGTAGGAACTGGAAGATGAAAGTTGTGGAAAATTGAATGAGGCAGAAGAGTAAAATGCAATAGACACTTGCCATATGAGAGACCTATCTCAGTATCAAGGGAGCACAGGAAAAGGAGGTAGGAATACAGGAGCATAAACTTACTCTCCAAGAACAGTTCTCATAACTGTTTTCTAAATCAACTTTCCTGTCCACACTTCACTCATTCCTCCTTTGTCTCTCTCCATTCCAGGAGAAGATTCCCAAGGCAAAATGCCCTCACCACGAATAAGCTGTCCCCAAGGTTCCAGGGCCTATGGCTCCTACTGCTATGTGCTGTTTAGAACACCCAAATCCTGGTTTGATGCCAATGTGAGTGTTTAGAGGTTGAGTGGGGAGTCACAGGATAAAGGACAAGTGGGTTACAGGGGAGGAGGTCTCCAAAGTGCAAGTTCTTGGGAAAGAGACTAAACCTTTGCCTTGATACACTCCACTGAGATCTCATGTTCCCTCTTATTTTCTTTCTCCCCCATGCAGTTGGCCTGCCAGAAGCGGCCATCAGGAAACCTTGTGTCAGTCCTCAGTGCAGCTGAAGGGTCTTTTGTGTCCTCGCTAATCAAGAGCAGTTCAAACACCCACCAATACGTCTGGATCGGGGTCTATGACCCTACGCTGGTGCGATTTCATTGTTTTTTCTCTGCTACCTATCACACGGTCATTGCCATCTAGGCTCACCTTTCTGCATCTACCCAGAAAGAGTACCCAAAGCTACAGATCTCAGGGTCTGAGTGACATTTGGGACAAAAAGAAATCTTTGATGCCAGCTGAAGAATTGGGTTTTGTGGAGTATCCCCAGTCTCCAGATTAGTTAATCTGCCTGTTTTCAAGTGTTATGCCATTCTGACACGAAGACTTGGAACTTAGTTTCCTGAGCTTCAGGGAATCTGCACGCCCATCTCAGGGGAATCCTATGTAGAAATGATATCAAAATTACTCTTTATAGGATAAAGCTTTCCATGAATCTCATAGATAACTTCAAATATATTACCAATCATATTCAGCAAGAAACATGTTATTTTGAGCATGCCCATATTTCTTGTGATTATTGGCTGGAATTTCTCAATGAGGTAGGGATTCAGGGGGAGTATTGCATTAGGAGGCTCTGAGCAGCCTAGGGAGAGGCAGACAAAAATTCATAAGGCTGAGGTGGGAGTCAGATGTTCCATAGAAGGGATCCTGAAAGTGAGAGTGTCATTTCCTTCACCTTGATGGATCCTCTGCTATAGGGCTATGAACCCAATGGAGGTGGCTGGGAGTGGAGCACCTCTGACATACTGGATTACTCTAACTGGGAGAGGAATCCTTCTGCTTTCTCAGACCGTGGTTACTGTGGAACTGTATCACGTGCCTCAGGTAAGAGATAAGGGCCAGCTCTGCCTGCCTTTTCTACCCCTCTTTCCCATTCCCAGGTCTGATCTTCAGGGAATCTTGCTGAACTGGAAAAGGCAGTGGTAGTTTGCCTTCTCTTGTATCCTCTCATCTCTTTATCTTCATTTCCTTTCTCTGTAAAGGGTCTCTTGGGAAGATGATAGAGAGGTGGTTAAGCCTAGGCCAGAACCTGAGATATTTCTTTATTGATTTGTGTGATCCAACAGTCCACTCACGTTGACTCATTTGTCTTTCCAGGGTACCTGAGGTGGAGAGATTACAACTGCGATATACAGTTACCTTATGTCTGCAAGTTCAGGGGCTGAATTTGCATGCAGCTAACCATAAGCAAGAATCACATTCTGGAAATTCACCCAGGAAGGGAATTTTCTACCCCCACATCCACACCTGAGCTCTACTTTTGGTCTTCGCTCTCTACTTTCTTTATCACCTTAATTCCATGGCCTTCTCCATTGTGCATTGTGACTTGAGGTTTTGTAGAGCAATAATAAAACTGTAGTTTAGATCTGCATGAATGCCTGAGCTGTTTATCATAATACTCTCTGAAGAGGGTGGATTGGTAAGGTTGGAAACTCTGAGATTTGTCTATTTTTAAAAATTCTTTTAAATGTATTTAGTACAAGTCTACAGGGTCTCACTACACAGATTAGACTCATAGTGATCCTCATGTTTTCAGCCTCCCAAGCACTGGGATTACAGGCAAGTGCTACCACACCCAATCTCAGTTCCATCTCAGCATGCCTTGTGGGCAGGGCCAGCGCAGCATGTGGGGGATCAAACCCCATCCTTGCATCTGCCTAAGCAGGCACTTTAGTGTGCTGAGTTATCTGGACAGCCCTAGATTTGCCTCTATCTAATTCCACCAAGGCCTACAGGAGTATGCCAAGGTGTGCAATGATACCAGTGCATTACGACGAGCATGTTAGTGTTGCTTCTGAAGTGCTGTGTTGTCTTCAGATGAACACAACGTCTCCTTACACACTCACTGCCCCCAGGTTGCCCTTCATATTGTGACACAACCATCATTAGGGTCTTTTGATATTATTTAGTAGTGTTTCTCCAGTTGTATTCTGTGAAGTATCATATCTTTCTTAGTATACACAATCTGTCGTGAACTGTAACTTGGGTAAGATATAATAAGAAATGAATGATTACTTGTGGCTACCATGCTGACAAAGGATTGCTGGGTTAGATTACTCTTTTTCTACAGGGACACAAAAAATCTGAAATTATTTTATTTTTATAAATTATTTTTTATTTTTATTTATTTTTTATTTTATTTTATTGAGAAACAAATATCAATGAGACAGTTTCAAAACTGATTAA
>NDGM011186431.1:0-14098 GCA_002564305.1 Octomys mimax
AAAAAAAAAATGAAGCATCACGGCTCCCCTCTATAGAGCAGCAGACATCAACAGGCTTATGGCTACTGTATATTTGTGGTTGCCACCACACCTTGGCTGATGACGTTTTATTGCATGAGGCCTCCCTTTCGCCTCCATGCTTGATCTCAGTGGACGGTTGCTGTTTCCTGTCCCATGAGCCACTGGGCAGTGCTGGCTCCAAGCCTTCTCAGCACTTGTACAGGTCTTCCATCCATCTACAGTGTGGTCTTTCATCTTTTAGAAGCCAAGATTTTGCTTTTTCTCTCTAAGAGTTCTCATCATTTCTCTTCAGGTTTTGCTGCTGAAAATTTCACAAAAATACTTTTTTTTTTAGCTTCTTTTTTCCCATTCATTTCCCTAAAAACACAACAGACCTTTTCAATCTAAAGTTATATATATAGTCAGTACTGGGAAATTTTTTTCAAACATATCTTATATAATTTCCTCCTACACATATTCTATTTCCTATTTTTTGGAACTATTCTTAATTGAATTTTTACTTTTCTGGCATGGTGCTCTAGGTTGCATGTCTTTCCTTTCAGCATTGGATTTCATGGTGCCATCTTACATCTTTTAAGATTTCCTTGACCCTGTCTTTCACTCAACCTATTGAAATTCTTTTTGAGTTTGGAAATTCTATTTTCAAACTTTCATTTTTTTCCTGGCTATTCCTTTTTTTTTTTTTTAATGGCTGTTGTGACATAGGACTTCAAATCTGAATATAATTAAAGCTTTAACTTGTTTCTTCTGTTTTCTTAAATATTTTTATTTCTTTATTGTGACTTTAAAATAAATGCTAAGAAAAAAAGGCTAGTGGTGTGTAGCTTTTACAAATGTAGATTCTGGAATCTAAATTTTTAGCTTTGTATCTCAACTCTATCACTTATTAACTAGGTGGCTTTGGACAAGTAATTAAATTTTTAGATGGCCTAGTTTTCTTAATTGTACAATGGTGATTATAATAGAACCTACTTAACAGAGATTTTAATCCCCAAAGATTAATTTAAATAAATTAAAAAAGGAAAGACAATGAATAGTATCTGTTATGTACCAGAGTTATAATTACTGGTTATTCACATGACTGACTATACTTAACAGAAAATGACAGCCTACTTTACAACAGATGGGAAGCAGCTGAGGACAGAAAAGAGTTACATCAGCCCAGCCATAGACTTCGCTTTACAACAGTGCATAAGCACGAAGCCAGAGGTCAGCTGGGCCCGCAAGTACCAGAGAGCAGAGAAAGGTACCTCCCCTTCCTTAGGGGAAGCATGGACTTTAGGGAAACTTGCTCTGTTTTGTGAATATAAAGTCCTACAGCAGGCAGCCTGGAGGCAAATGCTGAGCTGCAATTCCAGTTTTTCTACCTGCAGAAAGGTTGGGAGAGGGGCTGGGGAAGTGGAAAAAGCTCTGGGCAGGAGTTGTTTTAACCCTCCTGATTCAGCTCAGTCTTTTTTACTCAGTTCTCCTTGATGTCACCTCTGGGCCCACCGTCCACAGACTGTTCCAGCTCAGTTTCCTGGTGGCCATTCTCTGGAATGTGGATTCCTCTGCGTTTCTCTGGTCAACAGCTTGGAGCTGCTCCTATCTATCTACAGGGAATTTGTTGAAGTCTCTTATCCAGGACTGACTACACCCGCTCGCTATCTTCCCTTTGTTCTTATCAGCTTATTGCTGTTTTCACTTCAAGTCTCGTCAGTGTGGTCTGGGGGCAGGGTGGAGGCTCCTGAGGGAGGAGCTGGACTTTGTGCTTAGAAGAGAATTGTTGACCTCCAAATTCTCACTTCTCTGTTTCATTTAATTTTCATTAACTGTTACTATTGTCCAGTGAAATAGGTGTCCTTATTCTCATTATATAAATACAAATAAAAGGAAGAAGTTTCAGAGAGACCTTAGGAACTTCTTGTTGGAGACCTTGGCAAATCTAGGTCTTTTCTGATAAAAAGTCCTAAGCACTAAGAAGCAAGAATGGGTACTCAATTTGAAAATGCACATTTGGAGTATTTACTACTTAGCACTCATTGATAAATACAAATATTAATCAAATAGTTTTAGACACTACACAAATCATTCCCTAAATTTTAAGGTGTGGGATTTCTTTTGTTTTGTTTTTGTCTTTTTCAGACAAGAGTCTCACAATATGGTCCACACTGGCCATGAGCTCACTTTGCAGCCCCAGGTGGTCTCAAACTCACAACAACCTTTCTGCCTCAGCGTCCCAGTGCTGGATATATCACTGATGATGGTGTTTGGATTCTGTAATTGCAGCTCCCATAACTGGAAGGGTTTTAAGTCCTGAGACCTGAAGGTCTTACGTTGTTCCTTGTCAGTTTGACCAGTGTTCCATTCCAAGTTAGATGTTCTTTCGGTCCTAGAGCACAGAAAGGAGTCCTGGGCTTTTCATTACTTTCCAGGGCTTTGGAGGCAGTGGGAAACTTCAGCCTGAAGCACAGCTTCACAGAACAAAGCTAGTCACGGACACAGAAGCAAAGCTAGTCCATCTAAAACTGCCGCTCTAGATGAAGTCTGAATTAAAGCCACTTTTTCTTTTGCTAAGATATGGTAAGAAAAAAGATGGTAAAAATCAGTCAGTATTTTTATGGATTTATAGAGAAAATATTGTAAAAAGCCTGTAACTCTTTGGATTGTGATTTGAAGAAATCAATAGTCTATCCATACCCTAAAAGAATAGGCTGTGTCACACCCCGTCATCTCTCCACAAGTGCAGCCTGAGAGGAAAAGTTAGCTCTACATTTCAAACCAGAAAAGCAAAATTCTATTAGACTGAGTCCAGCAGCTCTCAGCCCTCAGCTTCAAAAAAAATCATCAAACCATTGGTTATTGATTTCTTGATGAAATTTTTAAAAATTTATTTTATTTATTTGACACAGGGTCTTGTTATGCAGTATGGGTTTGTAGTGATCCTCCTGTCTCAGCCTCCCCAGCACTGGGGTTACAGGCGTGCACCACCATGCCTGGTTTCCACCGGCAAGGTGTGCCCCATATCTGGGACCTGCATGGCAGGTGGTACTGGGAATTGAATCCTGGTCCTTGCACTTACCAGGCAGGCACTTAAACCACTGATCTATCTCCCCAGCCTTTGATAAAATTTATACATTTCTCATTTGCAAAGAAAAGTATTCTAGAAGGTAATCTATGTATGTTTTATCTGAAGATTAATGCCACCACTGTATTTGTTCCTTATTTTCACAAGACTGCTAAAAGTCAAACTTTGCTTAGCTCTTTTTGCATAATATTGTTTTTCACAATGTGATTTAGCAGTTTGTGCATGAGTCAAACTTGAAAAATAGGAATATAAAATTTCAGGAAACTAAATGATAGAAGAAATAAAATCTTCTGAAACTGAAAAATCACTATTGATCCAAAGTTCTAATGAGCTAATACAATTTTAATTTCTTACCAAAGCAAAGTGTTTCTAGTTTTCTGCTTATTATCTTTAAAATTCCCTGCACATACACAAAAGCTGATTTGTAGTGCAAATGGAGTGCCTACATGGGATGCTGAATAAAATGTTCATTAATTAATGTGTGACATTTTTCTTTCTTAACTGAAATATTTTATTGATATCTATAATAGTTATTAGAATTATTGCAGTTTTCTTATTTGAATACAGAAATCTGTACAAGCACAAGTGAGAAATGGGGTCTAATTTTTGCAAAGTCAGTGACTATACGGAATGGTAAAAGAAAACTATACATTTTAACAACCAGCACTGTAGCCAAAACATGTCAGCTTGCATCCTTTATTTCTTTGAAGCTGCATTTCTTGTGAAAGGTTTTGTTTGTATTGCTACAGTTAGAGAAACATGCACTTCACAGTGAGCTGGACATGCAAAGTTTTCTGAAAGAATAAAAGCGCATGCTCGGATCATCACTGCCGATTTTCAAACTCAGCTCAGAACCGTGTTAGAGTTCATGGCACTTCAGAAGGATCTAAAATTTAAATTTACTGTTTAGGATAGAGCAGCTTTTACTTCAAAAGAGGCACCAAAACCAGGAATTTCTAGAGAGCAGATGACTTACAAATAAAGAGGAATCTGGATATCTTTGTTTGCAACCTACACTGCAAAGGATTCCATATCTTCTATCTTTTGTAATGCAATACAATTTCACAGTTTTGAGAATGACTGTTTATGTTAGGAAGAACTGATGTTGACCGAAGCGTGTTCAAATGTTTTGCATTAGTTATTACTAATATAAATCCATCTGAGATAAATCTCTATGTAGTCAGCCCACAATCACGTTGGGGGAAAATAATTTTATCTGATTAATTGACTTCTAAATCCACTGCATAAATGAGACTAGGATTGGTCCTCATACCTCCCCAAATCTAGAGCTCAAGTGTGTTTCAGATTAGTCTTTCAAATATATACAATTCAGTTAAGTTGTTTAAAACATATTGATTCCCACTAGGCAGTTCCACCTGGGAGGAACTGATCTCTATCTAAGTATGTAAACTTTTGCTTTTCCCCTGGCTAAACACACACACACACACACACACACACACACACACAGAGTGAATGTTTTCACATTGAAACTGAAGATGCAAATGAAGGCCTGCAGTCTCTGTCTGGTTCTAGTTACAAGGTCTGTTTGTTGACATCACAGATGAAGGCCTGCTGTGTCTCTGGCTCTGTCTACTCCATTTCCCCTCTAATTAGGCTTTGCCCTCAATTAAGTTAATGATGCAACTTTTCCTATAGATCATTTGCCCTTTCAATCAATTAACAGAATATGAAGGGTGCATCCCTCCTTGGCTGGGGATTCATTTGCCTGGGGGCAAATTATTCAGCTCCCAGAAGCACCAATAAGCAAAAGAAGATGTTTACTATACCATATATTATCCCTCAGAAAATCAGGCCAAGTGGAAGTCTTAACTATCCTGCATTTCATTATCAATTTGTGCCAGGCGAAAGAACTTGTCTGAAGTACCAGGTTAGATTGAAAACAGCATTAGTGAGTGTACTGTGAATTTGACACAGTTCAAAAATAAATCTAGAGACAATAGTTTAAGAGTGAATAAAGACTTGCAATGTCAAGTGGAATAATCAAACATACAGAAACACACACACACACACACACACATCTCAACTTTAATAACCTGAACAACTGATTGAAGTTTTTATCATTAATGGGAGAAAGCAAAATGATCCCTCTCATACTAGGTATTTTTTGAGCCTATAAAGTTTTTTAAAAAATAAAATGGCTTCATATAATAATGATAATCATCATAAGATTATCATAGAATCTGTATGTCATCCATACCAGTATTTAAATGCTGCAGAGACCAAGATTTTAAAATAAAGTCAACTGCTCTTTTCTGGAAATACATGATGATTATGTTAAGAAAAGACAAATAGGAAAGATGAACATTTTACTGAAATGCACAAATGAAATAAACATAGAACAGCCAGGGCTTCTATGCAGAAAAAAACCCAATAGGCATCAGGAATTTTTCCCAGAATATTGTTATATATAACAGAAAGAGGTCATTCTGTTAGGTAAACAAAGGTATGTTTCTGTGTCTTGTTTTCTGTAATATAAGATATCTGCTTTTCGTAAAATAGAACTTGGCCTTCTCTCCCAAGTTTACTGAAGTCTAACTGACAAGTAAAAATTATATATATTCAAGTGTACAGTGTATGAAAATGTATGTATATGTACATGCTGTGAAATGATTTCCACAGTCAAACTAATTGACACATACTTCACCCCACACAATCACCAAATATGTGAAATAAGAGTGCTTTCTTAGGGAATTTAAAGTACATGATTAAAAAAATAATAAAATAAAAAAATAAAGTACGTGATTCATTATTAGTTAATATGCAGTACATTAGGTCTTGATAAATTTTTATTGTATAATTGAAATTGTGTTCTTGGACCAACACATTCTCATCTCTCCCACCATAAGAGAATGAGAACAACATTCCTACTGACTACTTTAAGTTTTTATTTTTATTTTATTTTATTATTATTATTATTTTTTTTTTTTTTTTTGCGGAACCGGAGGTTGAACTCAGGTCCTTGCACTTGCCAGGTAAGTGCTTATTCCGCTGAGCCATCTCCCCGGCCCCAACTTTAAGTTTTTAGATTCCACATATAAGTGCTGAAGTTTTGGTTGAAGGTTCTGATAGAAAATGAAATACTTATACTAAAACGTTTTAAAACTATTAACTTAGTAATAATAGAATCTAAAGGAATAGGCTTTGCAGGATTTTGCCCATGAAAGAAAAATCAGAAACAATTATTTCAAATAATACTGACATACATTGGACTAGTCTATGAGCAGATTTCATTCATTTCCCACTCACTGAGTATAGCAGAGAGCAAGCTTATACTACAAGCTATAGCTAGAGACTTAGATACTAGGAAAACATTGCATGTAGGATTACTGAAAGTAAGGAGTTACCCAGACAGAATAAAGAGGCGTGTTTTCCGAGGACAGGGAATATACAAGGACACAGATCAGTTTTAAGGACTAATACAATAAAATAATTTTCTCTTTCAAAATTCAAGAATGTACCCTTAGGTTACTTTCCTTAATTCCCAAGAACTTTTCATTTCCAGTTTGTACATTCTTCAGAGAATGTACATTCTTCCTGTCTTTCCCTGTTCTTTCCGGCAAAGCAAGGTCCATGCTAGCTGTGTGTCCATTACAGAATCCTGACATTTAAAGAAGAAAAGCAAGGCACAGGGACAGCGTTAAACTCCTCCCACACTGGTATGTTTACCTGGAGAAAGCAGGGAGTCATGGAAGGTTTGAAAGTACCCTACACACACTGAACTTGGATGACGTACATATGACTCCAGGGAAATTTGGCTTTGAGCTCTCAAGCAAGCCTCAGGTATGAGTACAGTCACAAATGGGTTTACCTGCTTGTTAACATATATCACACCTGTGCAGGCCTAGAGTATACAAAATTTAACTTCTCAGAGACATGACTCATTATCATTCTAATTGATTTCATTGATATCACTGTTTTTACCACAAAGAACCACTACTAAAGTACTTTGGGGGAGAGAGCAATGGAAACTTCCTGATAAAGGCCACTCAGAACTAGAGCAGGGGAAACTACCTAACCAAGCTACAAAGCTGATAAGGAATAGAAATGGGAATCCAGTCCTGTTATGAATGATAGGCTAGCCCATGCTCTAGCTCCCTGATGAAAGCGTAATGGTAGCTAATGGACGTACAGGCTTCTTTGGTAGGTACAGCTAGAATGAGAACACCGTCGCAAGCATGAATCAGTGTACTGAGTAACACCTAGAAATACATGACTACTACGTGTGTCCTATAGTTCACTCAAGAAGTAGTATTCAGGTAAAGAAAAAGAAAGCTGCGTTTCCTGAAAGACTTTCTGAGGAAAGACTGAAAATTAACACTGAATGGGACAAGGGCATTTTGAGGAGCTATGGTTTTAAAGATAGGAAGATTACAATCCTCAGTACCGGAAGCATAACTGAAGTTCTGGTACAGTTAGGCTGACATCCTTAGGCTGACATCCTCTGGCCATGTCGAACAGTTTATTTGCTGTTCTGCTAGTGAATGAACAATCATTGACATTATTTCATTCCTTCTTTAAGTATTATAGGGAGCTGAATGTGTATGCCTGTAATCCCAGCACTCAGGAGGCTGAAACAGGAGGAGGGCTGCAAGTTCGAGGCTATCCAGGCCTCCAGAGGGAGTTCAAGGCTTGCATGAACTACATATGGAGATCTTGTCACAAAGTGTATAGAGAGTGTTAGCTGTGAAGAAGTCACTAATTCATGATACAGATATATAAACATCCTGAATTCACTGATAATAATTAAAAAGTAAATCAAGCTATCAGTATGTCCGTGAGCACAGTCTGCTTCACGCTCCTTCCTTTGTAATCATTGTTTCACTTGGAACTTCCTCTGGCCTTTCTTAAGTTACTGGATAGTCTTTGACTCAAGACTGGTTCTAGTTCGATGGTGTACATCTGAGCCTTCTCACATTAAAGATTTAAGCATACACATACTGTTCCTCCCCACATACACACCTTGGCTCTAAAGTTATCCAGCTGCACTCTGCTAGGTAGAAAAGCCACTGATCAGGGAGAGAACTGGGAGCCCAGAATTTGGTGCCCTTCCCAAGCACCTCTTTTATCTTCCTTCTTGTGTAATTACCTCCTTCACTCCTCTGTGGCTAGTCTCCTAAAAAGAGGAGATTTAGGGGCAAGTTATGTGGTTGTTTGATTGAAGGGCCAGATGTTGACGAATGTCTCCTTCTCCAGCATCTTTATATGACACCTTTTTTTTTCTGGGTTTTTTTTCATAATTTTATTGATATATAGCAATGAGACAGTTTCAAATCAAATCAGTAGGACAGTTTCAATAATTAACACACTGCATACATCCTTCCAATGGTTAATTGCTGTATTTCTCTTCAGCTCGTAGAAATCTTTCGCCTTTTATCTGACACCTTTATCCTGCTTACTTTTTCTGCAATATCTCTGACCCATAATAATCTTAGTTGAGCATACCCACGAAATGAGCTACTGAAAAACTCACAACTTGTTTACAAAGCAGAAAACTCCTGCAGTGCATATCAGAGGTACTTGAGGTAGCTTTAAAGTATCTTTTTCAACTTTCATGAGTAGATTGACATCACCAAAAACTTCCATCAGTTAGATGTGTCCACATTTTGCCATTTTTCAGACTGACCCATGGCTTTTTAGTGTTTTGTTTCACTAGTTTCTTTTTCATTTCCACATACAAACCAAGGCTAAACTACTTTTTTGACAGTCTTTGAATCCAAAGCAGACATACTTTTTCCAGCCTGGACTCTATTTTATCACTTCTCGGTATGGTGCCTTTTAGTGGTCCATTTGACTCTTGACCATTCTTCATCAATAAGGCGTTTTCTATCGTCTCCCTCTTCCAGAGGCTTACCATCACCCTCCTCTGGAGACATCTATTTTTCCCCATTTCTTTCTCTTCTCATAACTCAGTGTCTTTCTCTAGAATATCTCCCACAGGTTTTACTTTTAATCAATATTCCTAAAAGCTCCTACAAACTCATATCCTCCAAAAAATTAAAAAAATAAGTTTCATATTTATGGTAAATAAGAAAACCAGTACAAACATGTTTCAAATCACTTTACCACTTACCTATAATTGATATTGTTAGCATTTTACAGATAAAAACGTAAAGTTTGGGGAATTCAAGTGAATTTTCATGTATCACTAAATCATAAGACCCTACAAACACAGGTGTTTTGGTTCCAAGCACAAACACCACATGGCCACCCAGAGAAACAGAGCAGGTCGCAAGAGGCCAGTGGCCCCTCTCCAGAGATGACTTGGAGACAGCTGAGTTACACTGGAATATTTGTTTCTATTCCAGAGTAGTTCCCACTCTGGGATTTCCTAGCTCTCTGTGCATTTTCATGTTCTAAGTTTGTTTTTTGGAGGGGTGGGGACTCACACAGTTCCATCGTTGCTGAGAATAAGGAAAACGGAAGCACTTCAGACCAAATGAGAAAGCAGACATTGCTTGACTACTACATTTCTTTTCACCCTTGATATTGAGTCAGTGGTACTGGATTGAGGTGGACTGCTGCTCCCCTTGGGGTGCAGACGGAGAGGGCAAAAAGACAGAAGGCTTTCGCCCCCACATGCTCTGAGCCTCTGCACTGCTGCTGCACAGAAGAGAGTTTACAACCCGCTTCTGGATGATGGGTAAGTTGGACAGCAATGAGTAGCAGTTGTGGGAGCTTAGAACAGAATATATAATTTGTACTACAACTTCCCCGAAGTCGTTTATGTGCATACTTTCTGAGTTTCTCACAGATTTATTCTAGTATTCACATTTAAAGCAGTGCAATGCATTTCTTCTCTACTTCCAGCTATATTATCTGTCATCCACACATTTACATCATCTTCTACTTACAGACTTATATGTGTATTTGCATATATGTATGTATAAATATATAGAGATATCATTCTACATCAAAAATGAGTATCAAAATACTTTTTAAAAACATTCCACAACTTGGAAAATACTCACATTTTCCAGACAGTATGACACTCCCTGCAGGGAAGTTTGATGTCTTGGAAAGGCATATAAATCATCATGACTACATTGATACGATTCCAGCCTTGTAGAATTTCAGAATTCTTGTAATTTCAGTGAAACTTGAGTTTAACAAACAAAGTGAATATATTAGGTAAAAGAACACAGTATTTTTTGATGGGCTTGTTGACCGAAGGCAGTACGATGAGGCACTTCATGGTTAAGGGAGGTGTGGGTGCTCTCAGCTTATGACCTGGACACAATGACAACGGAATCCCTGGATGCCAAGTGAGCAGAAATATATCTAAACAGAGACAAGATGGCGATCAGAGTTCTGTCCGCAGTGCTAACATCCTGCCTTTGTGCCTCATTCTTATATTCACCTGTGTGACATCACCACATGGATGATGATGAAAACCAAATCCTTACATATTTTCCCCCTCAAAGAAGTTCCTCTCATGGCATTCTTATGTTAGGAAGTGGTAATGCTTTCTACTGAAACCCAGAGCTCATCTTTGGTTCATCTCTTTTCATCTACTTTCTGTGTGCAACCAACAAGCAAACCTTACCAACCATAGCTGCACAATATAGTCTGACTTTATGTTACTTTTCTCTGTTAAAGCCATGGTTGTCTCTTGCCCAAACGTAATAATTTCTTAACTTGTCTGCTTGCCTTTGCTGGTGGCTCCTCAGAATCTTTTTTCTATACAGAAGAAAAGAATTTTTCTTTTTTAGGGGGGGTGTAATCAGGAATTGAACTCAATCTCAGGCTTTCCAGACAGATACTGTGCCATTGAGCTATATCCCTGGCCCAGAAGAAAATTTTGAAACTTCAGCTGTATCATAACTTTGTTCTACTTACCACTCTTCAGTGACTTCCTTTTGGCTAAGCTTCATACTCTCAACATTGGCACTAACTTATGGAGACCCTTGAAATACCTATTGAGACAGTCAGGATCAGCCCAGTGTTCTAGGTCTAATTTGTAAAATTCCTACCACTGTGAATCTCTAGCCATGCTGGTTCTCTTTCTCTTCTTCAAATGGGCAAGCTTAGTTTCATTGTAGTGTCTTTGTACAGGCTGGTCTTTCTTCTTGTGAGCTCGTTCCCCAATCCACATAGGTTTCACTCCCTTTACAGTAGATGGAATGGTAGTGTACAAAAATTATGACATTGCTGGAGCTAGAGAATGTAACCTTATCTGGCAAAAGTCTTTGCAGAAGTAATTAGGAACAGTAAGATGGCACTAGATCGGCTCACGGGCCTTACTTCCAGTGATAAGTGTCTATACTGGGCCACACAGAGAGGAATCCTGGAGAGGGGTAGGTAGCTGGGTGCCGACTGGGGTAGCCTGGGGTGATGTTGCTCCAACTGGAAAAGTGTCAAAGCCATCAACACTTGAGCAGGGCAAGAAGGAATTATTCCCTCCCAGAGCTTTCCAAAGGAGCACCGGATCAGTGACACCTTGATTTTTTCCCCTTGTATTTAGGACAGGGCCTATAGGGTTTACAGGGCCTACAGAGTCTACAGGGTCTACAGTCTCACTACACAGATCAGACACAGTGATTCTCCTGTTTTCAGCCTCCCAAGCACTGGAATTACAGGCACATGCCACCATGCCCAGTGTCAATCACAGTCTCAGTGTGCCACAGGGGTGGGGCCAGCACAGCAGGCCAGGGATCGAACCCCAGCCACTGGGATCAGCCAAAGCAGGCACTTTAATCCGCTGAGATGTCAGGCCAACTCTTACATCTTGATTTTTGACCTTGTAGCACCAGATTGTTAGAAAATGAATTGTAGAATGTTTTAAACTATCACCTTGGTGGTGATTTGTTTTACCACCTTCAGGAAGCTACTGTGCCTTCTCTGACCATCCAGTACAAAGTTGCCAGAAGGCATCATAAAATTTTATTTGTTGCATATTACTTATCATTGCTTGATTTTTTTTTTTTTTTGTTTCCTTGTCTGTTTTTCTCTCCTTATACTGGAAATACTAAAAGAGGAACAATAATTTATTTTGTGCTCTCCTATTATCTTTGAAGTATATATAACCTGCAGCATGTGTTGTGGACAGCTAGTAACGTGACCACACAAGGTCATAAACTTTTAACAGTAGGATGTGATTTTAGTGATTTTTTTTTCAAGAGCCAATTGCCTGTTGCTCATAAGTGAAACAGCTAACTCCATCCTGTGCCTACCACACACAGTCAAAAAACGTGTGTGTACCCTACTAGTTTTATGGTTTAATATTTATGTTGTCCTCTTTAAAAAATGGTGTAATAAAAGTATTTTAAAAAGAAGTTTTGTTACTTGTATGCATTAGCTATATTATGCATTTTATTTTATACATTTTAAATGAGGCGCAAGACAACACTTCTTCACTCAGTGGAGTCCAGGTAAGACAAAAGTTTGAATTTTGTCTCAGCTACTTTTCTCTGATTGCTGGGACACAATGCCAGATGTCCAGAATTAAGGAAGAAAAGGCTTATTTAGCTCACAGTTTGAGGAGGTTACAGTCCATACTTGTCTGGCTCCAAGGTAGAGTGGCACAGGGTGGAGGGTAGCAGTTCATGGTGGCAGAAAACAGCAAGACAGCCAGAGCAAAGTGAGGAGGAGTGGCCCTAGAGCAAAGTGAGAAGGAGTGGCCTCAGAGTGGCAAGCCTCTCCTTCCTTACAGTGTATTCAGGCTGTCCAGCCCAGGGCCAGTATAGCACTCACACCCATAATCCCATCATTGGATCATGAATTCATCACACACTCTAGAAGTCCATCCCATGACTGCATGAGGCTTTGGGGGAACATCTAGACACAAACCATAACAGATACCTATGCTTTGAGGTCTTCTTCCATGGCTAACACAAGTAGGTATGCAGTAAGTACCTGCTGACTAGATGAACAAATCCTCTGCTGTGTTTTAGAAGGACAGATTAAATGTCTCTAAATCTCCATATAACCTAAGATGTTTATGGTTTTGCTATTTCGGGTGACTTTTTGACACAAATTTAGAGGCCATTGAAAGAGAAGCTACATATTAAAATCAGGATTTTAAGAAGATTAGTGTGTTTGGGAACTGCTGTGTGGACTATGGAGAGTTTTACTACTGGGGAGGGAAGTAATCTAACTGAGTGATGAGGGGCTACAGTAAGATATTTGTGGGAAAGAAGAAGAAGTGAGAAACATAAGAAACATATATATTCTAAAGCTAAACTAAATTTCAGTGGAATAGAATAGATGTATGACAAAGTCAGTGTGACAAGGGATTTTCACCTACTTCCTCAGGTCTTAAATATATAAACTGTATTGCAAGCATACGGTTGAATTTTTGTATTTACCCAGTACTAGAAAAGTCTTTATTTCTTTGTTTCTACTCTTGAGTGATTCATGATATTTCTGCAGGTTGAATATTTGAAGGTGATAATAAGACATTTTCAGAGGGTATTTTCTGTGAATCAGTGAGTCACCTCAGCTCTTTCAATTTAATAAATTCTAATTTGATGTCACAGTGTAAGTCATAAGCTTTACTGAGGTTTCAATAATTGTTTTAGAATAGCAGTAGAAATCTTTTCTTTTTTTTTTTGGCAGAACCAGGAATTGAACTCAGGCCCTTGAGCTTGCCAGGCAAGCGCTTATTCTACTGAACTATCTTCCCAGCCCCAGAAATCTTATAAATTATTATTTCCACTAAATTCATGAAGGCACAGCTTACTATGAATAAGTGAAGTTTTTTTTTTCCTTTTTGATTAAATGGAAGCTAGAAATTTACCCAAGGGATTTCTTTGAGAGATAAACATTATTGATTTTTTAAAAATTAAATAAAATACTATGTATTTGCTATAAATAAGAAGAATGCTTTATTTTTTGTGAGTAGTCTCCTATTGATAATGGAAATAAGTCTCCATTATACTAATACTTCCTGAAATTGATCCTATATATCAGTCAAAAATAATAATTAAAAGGGGCCGGGGAGATGGCTCAGCGGAATAAAGTGCTTCCCTGGCAAGCACAAGGGCCTGAGTT
>NDGM011186436.1:0-12362 GCA_002564305.1 Octomys mimax
TTTTTTTTTTTCTTTCTTTCTTTTTTCAACTTTTACTTCTTGGTACAGGGTCTCACTACACAGCTTAGACATCTAGTGATCCTCCTGTCTCAGCCTCTGCAGTGCTGGGATTACAGGCATGCACCACCACACCCGGTTTTGGTGGACTGCTTGGCGAAGGGCCGGCACAGCATATGGTACCAGGGATTGAACCTGAGTCCTTGCATTTTTGCCAGGTAGGTGCTTAGACCACCGAGCTACCTCCCCAGCCCTATTTTGGTTTATTTAAAATCTTTTTTTCCATTCATTGGTTTTAAAAATAGGGGGAAAAAATAGCCTTAAAGGAATTAAGAGACACACAAGTCAGTATAAAAGACTATTTTTTGAGACAGAGTTTCTGCTATAGAGTGCGGGCTGGCCTTAAACTTGCCTATGTAGTCCAGGCTGGCCTCAAACTCATGACTATCCTCCTGCCTCAGCCTCCCAAGAGCTGGACTATAGGTGTGCACCACCACGCCTGGCTAACACTATTTTTTCTTTACTTATCTGTAACTTGCTTAGTTCATACAGAATTTCTAGGCATTAGATGGAACATATCCCAACATTACCTGGGACTCTTGAAAATAATTCTTTCCCCGAGCAAAGTAGCAGCACACCTGTACTGTATGCTAACAAAGTAAACTCCAAACAGCCACTACCGACTCTTACAGCCCTGGAAAGCAAGAGCTGGAAGGGCTGCTGGGATCACCTACCCTCCACATTCTATGTGAAGAAACTGAGGCACAGGAGGGTGGAGCACTCAGTAAGGCCACCCAACAGGGTGAAGCCAACAGCCTCTAGCCACTGAAGAAGACAGAAATGAGCCACCAAGGATGGCCACTAGTGCATGTGGGGAAACTCAGGTGACAAGGGGGCCACATGGAAAGTTCCAGGTCCTGCGGCCTCAGCAAGAGCCCCTCCTGCCTCTTTCCTGCTCCCATGCCTGCTGGCATGATGCCCTGTGGGAATGAAGGGGTTGATACCTATACATCCCCAGTGCCTCCCATGATCACAGGCAGGTAAGAGATTGGGAGGATGATGATGTAGCTGACTTTCTATTAGGAGGTGGAGCCTGGTGGCAAGAGGCGGCCCTAGGGCATGGCCTGGAAGGGTTCCTCCCCTCCAAGCTCCTCCCCCCTCGCTGCTTCCAGTGCCCCATGCTGTGAGCAGCTCTCCTCTGCCTGGCCCCTGTGCCATGCTGTCCTGTCATGGAACCAGCCAACTGTGGACTGGGACCATGACCCAAATAAACATGTCCTTCCTTAAGCTGTGGGTATTGTGCCCTAGCAATCAGCAAATGACTAAGACCCCAGGCATCCTTTCCTAGCCAGTATGGAGCCCATGCCACTTTGCATGGTGCCTTTTCCAACTCAGTTTTAAATTTTTCATCAGGTAGGACAATTATGGCCATGTTTTAAGCCTTTTTTTTTTTTTTGCTGTCATTAATGGCTCGCTGACCCATTTGGCCATCAAAGTCACCAAGCTGCTGGGAGACTCAAAGTGCCCCACTCTATCTTTGGGAGAAGAGTAAACCTGGGCCCTGTCCTCGGAGACCTCCTGGCCAGTGGCAAATGCCACACTGAGCCCCTCTCACAGGAGGTACTCAGCAAGACTCAAGCGCATGCCCTGATGAGCACCACCATGTCGGGAGGCTGGGGACAGCCAGGGAGACCCCAGCTGTCTTTCCCAAGCAGCCGAAGTCCTCAGCATGTGAGGCTGAGTGGAGAATCCCGACCGGCCTGAGGAGGCCAGCCTTGCTCGCTTCCTGGGAGAACAGCTCGTCCTGGCACAGGGAGGCCATCCACAGTGATCGAGTCCATGGGAGATAACTGTGTCTGCAGTAGAGGAATGACGGCCTCGTCACAGGACAATCCAGTCACCTCCTGCTTCCTCATGAGGTGGCAGCAGAGGGATGGTGCACACACTCGCAGGCACACACACACTTCCACAAGAGCATGGGCCCTAGCCGTAGTCCCAACAGCCACTGAGGAGGGGGCGTCTCTACCAGTGACTTCCTGGGGAGGCTGGATTTCCTGAGGGTGCTGATTTGGGAGGGGCTGAGCGTCCTCCTGGGACTCAGGAAACCGTGAGAAGACAAAGCCCACACCCACGCCTGGGGACACAGCCGGCCCCTACCTTTTCCTCCAGCTCCTTCAGGTGCCGCTTCTGAAGCTCCAGCTTGCCCTCCAAGTCCCGGATCCTCTGAAACACACAGGCAGTCGCGTCACACAGCAGCCTCTCCGGGCCGGGCCTGCGCTTGTCTTTCTTTCCTGTCGTCCAGCGCATAAGCAGTGAAACATCAACTAGGCAACAGGCAACTACGAGAGCATGGCTCAGTGGTTCCATCACCCACGCTGACAGGGAGGACACCCTGACACTCCAGAGGACATCTAGATGTCCCCCCACCAAAGCCTCATTGGTTATAGGTGTAGCATTTCCAGAGGTGGCAAGATCTACAGTAACACTGGAGTGGATCCACGGCACAGTGCTAGGCGCAAGGGCTCTAGGATTAAGGGTGTGGGTGCTGCCCACCCTGGCAGCTTGGATAAGACAAGGGACGGAAAGAGCTGTGCCTGCAGACATTGGTGCCCTAACTGTTCTCCTCTGCAATGCCCCTATGCCAGGCCACCCTGCCTTGGAACCAGCCAATTATGGGCTGAACCCTCCACAAACTGCGACAACATAAACCTTTCCTCCTTTAACGTCCAGCATTCGGCATTTTGTCTCAGCAACAAGAAAAGCAACTGAGACTGACCCGCTCCCCTCCAGTGAGCGCTCCCAGAGGAACTGCATTCGGACTTCTGTTAAAGAAGTGATTCCTTCTCCCAAAGGAATCACGGATTGCACCAGCAATCCCAGCTACTTGGGAGGCTGAGGCAGAAGGACCACAAGTTGGAGGCCAGTCTGAGCACCTTTACCAGACTGTCTCAAAATTTAAAAAAAATAAATAAACAAGGGCTGAGGACATAGCCCCCTGAGAGAGCACCCCTCAGTTCATTCTCAGGCACAAAGTGAAAGAAAATGATGGATGGACGTGTTTTCTTCTCAAGTCCCTGCAAGTAGAATTAGATGGCGTGTGTGTGCTATGAAGCTCTTCCCACACCACGAGCATCAGGACTGAACCCAGACCCTGGGGTGCCTAGGGAAGACTAGTAGAGACCCGAGACCAGACGCCACATTTGGGTATCTGTCACAGGTTCATTCGGCAGGGGACTGCAGGAGGGGGCCAGGATGGTACCAGGTGTCAGGACACCCACTGTGTGAGGCTTCTGGGCCTTTCTCAGTCCAGCGCTGAGCCCTGGATGCTTCGGTCTCAGCAGACCAGGGAGGATGGTGATCTTGGCACTGCACTGTCCCTCCAAGGGGTCACCAATCATTCTTCCAGTGCCACCAGGGTGCCCACCCAATGCAACCTTACCCACTCTAGTTTGCCTTGTGCTCTGGGGAGCCATCACCCCAAGGCGGCCCTCCAACAACCTTACTCACTGAGTTCCTGGGCCAGCACGGCCAATTCGCAGCAGGGGTCCCCCGCCCCATGGGGGTGTCGGTGCCCCCAGGGACCTGCAGATGTGTGGCATGGGTGGAGTCTCCGGTGCCCTACCTGTTGGGCCTGCTGCAGCATCTCCATGCGCTCACGCAGGATCTGGCTGTCGAACTCACGGCTCTGCCTCAGGATCTGCCTGCGCACCTTCTCCACAGCTGCCTGCAGGTCCTCACGCTGGCCTGCGCTCAGCCCCTCACTGGCCCGCAGCCCTGGCTCCTGCTGCAGTGCATTATATAGTGTGGCCTCCAGGTCCTGGATTTTCTGTGAGGCCCAAATCACACAGACAGGTAAGTGCTGCGAAGGAGTGGACAGGCAGCTTCAGAGGCTGAGCTGGGAGGGGTCTGGGGCAGGAGGGGTGCATGCAGGGACAGGCAGAGCAGCAAGTGGTCAGGGGGCCACAGGGGCACCCCTGTCCCATGCAGGCATCACTGGAACACTGCCCTCTGTATGGCCGAGCCCCTCTTGCTTACATGGGGCCAAGAGCCGGTAGGAGAAAAAACCATAACCTTCCTCCTGTGGGAGCCAAAGGGCACACATGTTCAACTGCTTGGGTTTGTGTTCTGGCTTTTGAGACAGGGTCTCACTATGTAGTTCAGGCCAGCCTTGAACTCACAGTGATCCTCCTGCCTCAGCCTCCAGGTGTGCACCGTCATGCCCAGCTTCAACTGCTTTGACCCGGTTGTGGACTCCCAAGGTGGTCCCCTCACTTTGAGGACAGAGCTCACCCTGCCAAGAGGCCAAGGTGCCTCCGTCGCACACGTCTGTTTTCAGGCTGTATTGGGAATGCAGCGCTGACCCAAAGCAAATGCTGACAATGCTATAATTGCTGCTCCCGCCCCCCAAAGCCACACACCCTGGCCAAGCGGTGGGCCCATGGTATCCGCTGGAGCTCTGGGGAGAGCGCGGGGTTTTAAACCTCCCCTCCACCCAGGAGCCTTGGGTGCGCAGGGAGTGCAGAAGGGTGCCTCCTCTCCCGTCTCCCCCAGCGCGCCACTTGCTTGTCCCAGAGAGCTGCAGATGGCACCGAAACCTCGTCCCATCTCCCCATCACTGTCCCAGGGAACCCCACATCCACACAGCTGAACCAGTGCCTGGAAGTCCCAGCCATTGTCCCAAATCTGCAGCCAAATCGGGTTCCAGGAAGAGCAGAGCCTCCTGGACAGATGACCCAGGAAGAGGGTTCAGCCGCCCCAGGCAGGAGCACAGAGCCCGCACATGGGCAACAGACTGTCCCCCAGCCCTAGAACTTCTCCAGAGCCATCTCGGAACCAGTCACACGACCGTGGTCAGCCACAACACATCTGTGATGACCTGTGCTGCTGGGTGTATGTACCCCAACTCCTGCCTCTGTTCCTCTTTTCTATAAGCCTCAAAGCTTTCGTCACCTCGAGGCCAACCTATCCGGAGCCCCAGTGCCTGTGCTTCCTACACCTGCTGAAGCTCCTGTCCTGCCCTGAACACAGCTCCTCTCCTCTACTGGCATTTGGAACAAAGGCCAAACCCGGTCTGTCAGGACAAGGATCAGGGCAAAGCTTTGCTCAGGACTGCTGGTAGGCTGTCTAGATGTCTCGCCAAAGCTGCTTGCGGCCAGAGGTGCAGCTTTTTCAGAAGTAGCTGGATCTAGGGTGTGTGATTGATTCGCAGCGCAACGCTGGAGCGGAGAGTGCTAGGGCTGAGGGCGGGTGGTTACTCTATCAGCCCACTGCTTGGCACTGCCCTCATCCTGGGTTCCTAGATAGAATATAAAAGGGGCAGAAGGAAGCTGCCAAGGTCCCTGGCTCGCTTTGCTGTCTTTTGCCTGCCGAGAACTGCCCCTCCTCCTCGGGGCCCCTCTGCCACGCCACCCTCGGCTCTCAAGGACGGAGCCTGTGGCTTTGAGCTTGAAGACACAGGAGCCTGAACTCTCAGCACTAGGAAGCCCAGAACCGATTTTGTGGCCCAAGTACAATTTTATACAGAACTCCGCAGCCGGTCGCTTCGTCTCTCATATCGCCTGGCCTCAGCTGCTGCAGTTCTGCTTTAGGAACACTCACCTTGGTACTTGAAATATAAATAAATATTTAAGCACAGACAGACATACCAAAGAGTTTCTTCCTGTCCATCTCAAGTGATGACTACAATTTCATGAGCACGTGTCGAGAAAGTGTTAAGGTCACTTTGAATATTTTTGAAAAGCATGGCTGGTTTGGAAAACCAGCCACACAGGTGGAGATGGAACATTATTGCTCCCCGCTCAGCCCAGCAAGCGCCTCACATTTTGCCCCAGCCTGCAGAGGAAAAAGCCGCCCTCCAAAGGTCAGTCTGAAAAGCCAAAGTGTCACACCCACTTCAGGTCCTACCAGGTAAGCCTGGTCAAGCGCTTGCTTCCTGTAATCCAGCTCCTCCTCCAGGTAGCCCTTCTGCCTGCTGAACAGGTCCTGCAAGACGGGGGCATAGTCAGGACACGGCCAGAGTGAGCATCCAGGGCCACAGGTCTCAGAGCCCAGCTGCCCTCCTGCTAGAAGGGTCCTGTCTCGGAGCTGGAACACCAGTGGGGACCTGGTGGCCTTCTTCGCCTGCTCCTCACAGAAGCCCAGCAGGCGCTCACAACCGGGCCTGCCTGTGGGAGCCGCAGGCAACATGTCAGCCTCTCCTGGCCTCCACTCTTCTCATGTGTCTCACTTTGGTGGAGGAAACAGGTCCAGAAAGATCCAGGGCCTTGTCCTCAATACCGCAGCACACTGATGGCAGGTGTGGGGCTAAAAACCCAGGCCTAGGACACCACCTGCTCCCTCTTCACCTCATAGCTACTTGGAGAGCTGCAATCCATTTCAGAGGACTTGAGGCCTTCTGCAAAGTCATCTCTGCCTGTCCTGGCCAGGCAAAACAGCTCTCCTGTGTGTCACGGTACCCAGCGAGTGACCCTCTACTGCCTCCGTTCAGGAGCCCAGGAGCCAGGCGCCCAGGCACCCAGGTGCCCAGGTGCAGAGCCCCCGTGACGCTGGCTCTACATAAGCTCCCCTCACATTCACCAACGAGGCACAGAGGAGAAGCCTAGTTCACCCATGGGCCCGCCCCCATGTGCTCATGGTCAGCAAAGATCCACTCTGTTGCACCAGCTCCAGAGCCCCCTGCCCAGGCCTGCATGTCACCCTGTGTCTCCAGTGTCCTGAGGCTGTGCTTATGTGGCCACTCGAGCACAGGACCCCATGGGACACAGCGGAGGCTCTGAAAACGGGCTTTTACAAGTAACCACGTGTGAGAGGCAGAGCAGGGGAAGGCTGGTGGTTCAGGGCAGCTGTGAGGCAAACGTGAAGCTGAGAAGCTTGGCCTGCAGGTAAGCGTGCATGCCGTGCCCTCCTCCAGGGAGGAGTCTCTGAACGCTCCCAACCACCCCGTTCCACCCAGGGGACTGGGTCTCTACCTTTTCCTTCTCGAGGTCCAGCATCTTCTGGGTCAGGGCTGCTTCTGTCCCCTCTATTTGCTTCAGCCACTAGAAAACAGCAGGGACAGGAGGATACAGCAAGGTGAGCGCCGGCGCCCTGGGCCAGGGGTTCACAGCCATGTGGATGTCCTGCTTCGCCTGGGGTCACGAAAGCCCAGGGCCATGCACGTGCCTGGCGTGGCTGTGTCACCATCAGACCTGGGTGGCAGGGGACGGGAGGTGTGCAGTGACACGTGTGTGGTGTGGAAGTGAGGATTTGGTAAGCGGGAGGACAGGCACAAGGAAGGCAGGATGCGTGAGTGTGAGGGGAATTTTGAGCCACAAGCATGTGTGTAGCTAATGCCACCAAATGTGTCACAGGGGTGACCTCACCTGAGCCTCATGACCTCCTCATCTTGCAGCAGAAGATGGGGAGGCCGATGAACTGCCCTGCCCAAGGCCACACTGTGGGGACTAGGGATTCAAGCCCAGACTGCACTACCCCAAGCTACCACCCTGTCTACTCCAACAGGGTGCGCCACTGTGTGAGGTGACAGGAAAGCAGGCACGAGGGTGCCACAGCCCTGCACCTGAACAGCAGGCACGAGACACAAGGTCTGGCAAGCGCAGGAGGAACATGCAGCATCCTCCCAGGGACCACCCCAAAGGGGAAGTCCCCATCCCAGCAAACATGCAGGGAGGGGTGCAGGGCGCTGCAGACCCAGGGTGTCCAGTGGGGACGGTGGGCCCGAGGGAGTGTCTTTGGTCCCTCCTTGCTAAAACCCATGCCCTGGCCGGAACCTGCACCCCTCGCCCGATGCGGAGCTCCCCACAGCTGCCCTGGGCTTCCTTCTTCTTCCTCCTTTGACTGCAGCTCTTCAGCACCCGCCCTGCACTCCCCTGCCTCGGCTTCCTGCCCTGATCTCCCTCGGCTCTCTGTCTGCTCCAGCCCACACCGGCCTCACCCCAGCACCTGCAGCACTGCGGTCTACCCTCTCTGTTCCTCCATCTGCAAGGCCCCAGGAGAGAGACCCCTCAGCTCTTCAAGTCTCCTGTTTCTCAGGTCACCCACCTGGCTCTAGCTTCTGTCCAGTGCCCGAATCCAAATCCTCCATGCCTCCTGCTAACTTGTGCCCCTCCCTCTGCCTGGTAGGCTGAGGCTCGCAGCTAGCACTCCCCAAGCAGCTGAGCTCCTCCTCTCAGGGCCTTTGCCTTTACTGTTCCAGCTGCTGGGAACATCCCCACCCAGCCTTGGCCCTGAGCCTGGACGGAGCCAGCGTCTGCTGGTCCTTCGGGCCCTGTGTTAGTGTCACCTCATCCAGGATGCCCACCCGGCTTCCCCTGCCCACAGGTCACCATGCTGTTAGAGGTCAGCTTCCTGCCCCAGCCCCGGGTGGGGACACATCTGACTCCTGGCACCTCTCCCTGCCTGGCCCAGGGCCTGGTACCCCGTAGGTGCCTAATAGATGCCTGCAGCATGTGGACACTGCTGTTGGGGGCTTGGTGTGGGCAGGGCAGCTGCACCCAGGGAGGGAGCCTGGCAGAGCCATAGCTGCAGGGGGTCTCCAACAGTGTCGAGGGCAGCAGGCCCTGCACCCAGCAGCAGCAGAAGCAGGGCCAAGGGTGTGCAGTTCCCTGGAGGAGCTTAGCTTCTCTCTTCTGATACCCCAAGGCAGGCATAAAAGGAACAGAACAGAAACGGGACAATTTCCCAGGCTGACTCCCCTGCCAGCCCCTCTTGGGCCCAGGTTCTAGGCTCTGGAAGACAGAAATCTGTCAGTCTGTCAGGTACTCCTGGCTCCACTTTCAGAGACACCGGGTGCCCATGGGCCACTCCGCATCCAGGACTGGGACCTCTGCTCGGTGGGGAGATGTGAGTCTGCTCTCAGGGAATGGGGCTACGGGGTGCCCGAGTGTAAAGCTAGGCCTGCAACCCACTTCCGGGGCTCCCCAAGGCAGACCTGGCTCTACCACATCTGGGCACACTCCCCAGACCTGGAGCAACTATCAGAAAGCGCGACTGTGGCCCTGGCCTCAGCCGCATGCTCCAGCCCACTGCGCCAGCAGAGCCGGATGTGCGAGTGCCGCTCTTTCTGCTCCTGCACCTTCTTGATGGGCTTAGCTGGGTAAGAGAGCAGTGTCCCTGGCCGTGGCCACATGCCCTCGTGGGACTCACGCCAAGCGTTTCTGCTGGATGCCAGCCCTGTGCCACGGTGAACGAGTCCTGGTTGCAGGGTACCTAAGCAGCTCCAACAGGGCCACAGCTAGCTTGCTACCCTAACCCTGTGCAGTTGCAGTGGGCGAGCAGGGCACTGCCCGGGAGCTGCTGCTGCGGAGGACTGTCCCAGGACACTCCAGGGAGGCTTGGGGTTGCTTCAGTGATAGCTAAGGCTTGGCTTGGCTTTGTGCCTCTGCTGGGACACTGGAACCAACTTCCGCTTGCTCAGACGCTAGCACGGTACTGAGTCAGCTCACAATGTGAGATGCAGGTGGTGAAGAGAGGCTGGCCCAGGCACCAAGGGCAGCCCACTGCAGCAGTGCCCTGCAGGGGCCCACTTCCTCTGCCTCCACCTCTGCGGTGCCCATCAGTTCCAGGGTGACCAGCTTGTTCCTGTCTTCCCTCCACCATCCCTATCTTAGCGCTGAAGTTTCCGCATCCCAGGTCCCCTCTGTCCCAGGCAAAGTGGGCTGCTTATCACCCAGCTAGCCTTCTGGCACCAGTGCCCACCCTGCCCGGCAGCCTCCTTCTCTTCTGGAGTCTTCTCTCCAGGTGGGAGAAGATACATAGCAACTCCCACATGATGCCACCTTCATTTACTCTAGCAGCATGGCTCAGGTCTCAAGAACTGAACCTGAGAGGACACTGAAGTCCTGTCCCTGAGGACTGACCCAGAAGAAACTGGGCTCCTCTGGGAGCTCCATAAATGTTAGCCCTGAGGTTCCCTCTTCCTCCCACCCACAGGTCTGTGCAGGGCCATAGGCTGGGGCACTGCTCCTAGGCGTTCAGGGCACAAGCATGGTGCCAGCCTGGCCAGAGACGTGAGGTAGAGCTGCACCTAGCAGAAGACCAGTGAAAGTGGGCAAGGTGCAAGCTGGGAGGTGGCACAGGTGGCAAGGGTCAAAGCAGACAGTGGCCAGGTATGAGACAGGTCCCTCTTCCCAGCTGCAGGAAGAGGAGCTACTCTGCAGTGGGCAGGAGGGGAGGTGCCAGGACGCAGGTGCACAGCCAGGAGCGGCTGCAGGCTGCAGGGCCGCAGCAGCAGGTAGGAGGACTCAGGTCACTTAGCGCAGTGGCGGCCAGCAAAGCCCTGAGGCTCCTTGCCTGCAGCCCTGACCCCTGAGAAAATGAGGCTGGAGCAATGGGAGCCACACCACCCACAACCCACCACCCAGGCCCACTGCCAGCCAGCCACACTGAGTCCTGGGCAGTTGCTGCTGTCAGCCAGCCCACAGGCACTGATCAGGGGATGCTGAGTTCTGTGGCCCCAGACCGATCTGCAGCAGTGACAAGGAGAGGGGCTGAGGTCCCAGCTGGAAGGGGACTCACTGACCCCTCTCCGCATGCCCCAGGGTAGCAGGCCACACTCAGCTCTGCAGGCTCTTCTCAGTTAAGTCTCAGTGCATGGTGACTAACCAGCACTCAGGACACTGTATGGAGCCCTGCTCCAGGAGGCCTGACCCCACTGGGTTCTGTGGATGGCAAGGGCGTGTCCTGAAAGTGCCCTTTGTGCCCTGTGGGACCCGAACTGCACAGGCCCCCACCAGCCAGGTCATGCCCAGCACCAACCTTCTGTCCATGGGGGAGCAAGGGGAACAGAACAGGAGAGAGGGCTCACCCTTTCCAGTCATGGAACCTTGGGCCAGGCACGGCCACAGCCAGTCACCAACTTTCAGTGTCCTTTATTCCACTCTATGGGGAGAGGCTGGAGAGGTGCCTAGGAGGGGTTGTGCTCTAGGTGCCGGGCCCAAGGTTCCAGAGGGAGCCTCAATTAAGACCATTAAGACCTCACTGCTTCAAAGACAGTATTTAAAGTTTAACTTACATGCTTTGAAAGGAAAAGATACATTGGAAGGACTGCAGAAACCGTTATATATATATATAAAATATTCCACACCAAAACAAACCAGGACTATATTTTTACAAAACAGGTCAATGTTAGCATCTTTAATGTGTAAAGCACACAGAGAAGTCAGCAAGAAAAACAATTACAGCAAATGCTAATTTGTTGGATGGGTGAATGGATGGATAGACAGATGGATGAATGGATGGACAGATGGACAAATGGACCAGCCCAGTAGAAAATCCTCAAAAGAAATTGAATCACAACCACACAGAAGAACAGAACAGACAATTCACATCAAAAAATATTCAATGACCCTCAAATGAATGAACACGATGGCATCCTACAGTTTTCTACCTAGCCACTGCATGAAACGTGAGGTCAGCACCATGGTGGCCAACGCTGAGGTAGAAAGGGAGCCAGAGTCACTGTTCCAAAAACCACGTGCCAACACCCATGCCCTCAGGAATGCTCTCACCATCCGGCCCAATGAGTCCACTCCTGAAACCTCTCCCAGAGAGGGCGTCTCCAATGAGGCAACGTCAGTGTGGAAAGATGTGCACGATGCACGAATGGAGCGGAAGTGCCCGGCGCCTGGCTCCTGGGGCTGCTGAAGCACTCTGGTGTAACCGATGATGCAGGGCCACTGCATCGTATGATTGGGAGCCATTCGGAATGGCTGATACAGCAGGGTTTTTTTTAAAAAAGGATTGGGCTGGGGATACAGCTCAGTGACACAAGTGCTTGCCTGGCAAGCACAAGGTCCTGAGTTTGATTCCCAGACCAAATAAATAAAGTATGATGTTCAAGTTCGATTTCAACTAAGCACAGAAAAACGGGCCCGGGGAACCAGGACACTCCTGGGCGAGGCCTGTGTTTCCTCCTGCAGCCCTGCCGTTTCCACACCAGCACAGGATGAGGCATGCCTGAGTACATGCAGACGCAGACAGACCCCGCATGCTCCCCCAAGCGCGACACCAATGTACAGTTTCTTGTATGGTGCTGGGTGCTGGGACGCGCGTGCGCACAGGACGCGGCCGGGCTCTACCTTTTCACACAGGGCAAGCACAGTTCCAGCTTGGATTATTGCAACCTGTTCTTCATTTCTCAAATTCTAAAACACAAAAATGGCAAGGGCATTTCACACTGGATCCTGGCCTGCAGGCACACAGCCCAGGCTGCTTTGAAGCGCTCCCCGAGCATCCACCCTGTGCACCAAGGGGGCTAGTAATTCAAGGCAGATGGCTCCTGTCCCTCTGCTTGGGGACATTTCAAGTGGTGGCACTTTGCACAACAGAGCCTCACTCAAGCCAATCTTTTAAGAAGACAAAAGCCT
>NDGM011186444.1:0-14684 GCA_002564305.1 Octomys mimax
TTTTTTTTTTGTAATATCAAATTTTCTAAATACCATTTATTAAGGGGTCTGCCTTTTTCCCCTTGTGTGTTCTTGGCATCTTTGTTGAACAAAACTTAATTCATCATGAATGTGTGCATCTATTTGTGGGGTGTTTATTCTCTTCCTTGAATTTATGAGCTGGTTTCTATACTAGTAACCTGCTGGAGTATTGTGTTATGTTGTGTTGTATTGCCTTGTTTTGCCCTGTCCTGTCCCATCCTTCCTGTCTTGTTTGTGGCACTGAGGACTGAACACAGGGCCTCCATAATGAGCTACTTCTCCAGCCCACTTTTCTCTCAGTTTTGAATCAGAGCCTCCCTAAATGGCCCAGGCTGGCCTCAACGTTAACAATCTACCTTGCTAAGTCTACAACAGTGCTGGGAATAGGAGTACCCCATCACACCCAGAATTTTGCCATTGTGATTACTAGGAAATTGCAGCACATTTTGAAATGAAGTAATATGCCTTCATCTTTTCTTAAGATTTCTTTAATTAATGGGTTTTTTAAATAGTTTCACATAAATTTTAAGACCTTTTTTTCTGTGTCTCTGAAGAGCATCATTGGAATTTTGATAGGGATTGCATCAAATAAGTACATAGCTTTGGGTAACATGCATATCCTAACAGTATCAATTCTTCAAGTTCACAAACACAGAATTATCTTTTCATTTATTTATGTCTTCTTCAATTTCTTTTGTAAATGTTTTATAATTTTGGATATTCAAGTTGTTCATTTCTTTGGCTAAATTTATTTCTAAGTAAATGGAAACACATTTATAAATTGAATTATTTTCCAGTTTAATCTTTTTTCAGATTCATCACTATTCGTGGATAGCAATCCTAAGAACTTTCTTGAATTTGTTTCTTATCTTGAAGCTTTATTAAGTTCATTTATTAGTCTAATTTTTTTTGGTGTAGGCTTTAAGGATATATATATATATATATATATATATATATATATATATTCATATCTTTTCCAAACCAAAATGGTTCTCTTTTTCCTTTTCAGTTTGGCTATGTGTCTGCAGGCCTGCTTATGTGTATGGTACTGAGGACCAAACCCATGGCCTCACACATGGGAGGCAAGTACTCCACCACTGAGCCACATCCCCAGGCTCTGGAGGGCTTACATTTTCTTCTTTTGTCAAATTGCTTTGGCTAGGACTCCTGCTACTAACCAGAACTTGCAAATAACTGGGCCTTGAACTTGCAAGGATGCTCCCACCTGAGCCTCCAGAGTGCTGGGGTTACAGGTGTACACACTGTTGAAGATTTTTACATCTATTTCATCAGGAATACTGACCTATAGCTCTCTTTTATTGTTATGTTTTTGCCCAATTTTGGTGTTGTGGTGATTCTGACCTTATAAAATGAATGGAGAAGTATTCTTTCTCTGGCCTCATAAAATGAATTTGAAAGACTTTGAAATAAACTGGTATTTAGTTTTTCTTAAATGGTAGCATTTAGCAGTGAAGCCATCTGTTCCTGGTATATTCCCATTGGCATGCTTTGTTCTCATGACCTTAATGCCTGAGTGGCAAAAGAGAAACACTAGATGTTAATGCTTGGATTGCAATATTTTAATTCTACACACAGATTTTCTGTACACTTTAAAGATATGTAGGATAATCTTAAACAAAGAAGGCAGTAGATAGAATTAAGGTTTCCTTGTCATCATTTCCAAACAAGCGCTCCTTCACAGAAAAGAGAAACAGCTAAATTAGACTCAATATCCAGCCCGTGTCTTTTCAAAACTCGTTGAGTTCATTTGTTGCAGAATTATCAGCTGCCTGTGGTATTGTGTCAACCCCTGAGTGACCATGCCCAGCACATACCAACCTTCTCAGAAATCTCTTCCTGGGAGCCCAGCTCACTATGAGGGGGGAAAGGATGCCCACAAATCTTTTTTCCTACAACAGTTTCCCCTTCCCATTCTGAAACTTTCCACAAAATATTCAGTGATGCATAACAGGATCCAGTGCTATAAGTGGCACAATTAGGCTGTGCTCTGTTCTCAGGTAGGAGAAGTCTTACCCCACCAGATTCCCAACACATAAAATCCACAAAAGTTGAACAAACTCTAAGCTTACAATGTATAATGAACCTGAAAATATACTTTCCTAGTAAAAGGAAATCTGTGACAAGCAGGCCAGAATGTATATATCTGATAACAGTGATCCTGGGAAGTGGGGTCAGAAAACAAGGATCCAAGCCTAGAGTCTATAACTTTCCATCTGAATAAATCTGGAGAAGTTATATATCCTGAATCTTAAACTCTTCTTTTGAAAACTGAAGAAAAGAAAAAGAAAAAGTAAATGTAGAAGCGCAACAGGGAGAGAGGGACAGACTGAGGGAGGGATGGCATAAATGCCTTCCCCCTAAAACAAACAAATAAACAAATAACCATAATAACTACCCCTGCAGAGATTTTATAAGAATTAAAGGAAGAATGAAACTAATACTTTCAAGTAACTAAATCAGTATTGCTAAACTCATGAAATAACTTTAGTCTTCATCTCACTCTGTTTGCAACCTTTGATACCACTGACTCCTCCCTCATTCTTAAAATATTTTCTGCACTTGAGCTCTTCCTACCTACTCTCCTGGGCTTTTTCTTTCTATTTTGATTGGTTGCTTCTTGATTTCCTCTACTGCTCCTTCTTCGTCTTTCAGGCACCTTGAAATCTGAGTCTGCCAATGTTCAGCGGGGAGGGCTGCCTTCCCAAGCACTCAGAACCAGCAATGCCAAGGTCAGTTCAGGGGCAGACAAGCCTTGGCGACCACAAGGTGAGAACAAATTGCTGTCTGTAGGTAGATGCATGATGATCTCTGACAGTGAGGAGTGGACATGACCCTACAGTTGAGATAATCCAGAACAGTCCTCATTCTGGTCTAAGTACATCAACTAACATCTTACATTCTGTCCACATTCAACTGAGGAGGCCTTCCAGATTCAGCCTGGAACAACAAAGGAAACCTCTCAAAGATTCCTTTATTTCAGATTTTTTAGCACTGGAATCAGTGAATTTGGAGTCAGAATGATGGCATGGCTGAAAGGACAAAGGCAGTTCAATTTGAGGGCTCCTGAATGTAGATCTTTCTGGGGGCAGAACAAGTAAACCTGGCCACCCTGGAGTGTATGCTGGGCAGCAGATGCAATGACCAGCTTAAGTACTTGGCTCTTGGTAGAAATATACTAATTCTTAAAAATGGTGTACTTTGGGAGATAGCTCAGTGGCATAAATGCCTGCCTGGCAAAAGCAAGGTCCCAAGTTTGATCCCTGGTTCTGTAAAAAACAAAACAAAACTATAGCACTCCTTTTGATATCAAATGGGGCCTCCAAATAATTTATATAATATAAGGAAAAGAATTAATTCTAGGAGCAATGGAGGTTAAGAGCAAAAATGGTGTACTTTTATTCAGTCTTCCAAGGAGAAGCCAGATTTACAAGTATTAAAAACATTCCTGGGAAAAGTTATTTCCATTTTAAATTCTGCATACATGGAGTCAAAGAGAATAACAAGTCCAACAACAACAAGGAACTTATCTTCAAGCACTTATACTATGCTTATGCTCCTGCGTGTCATCCACATGGTATAACCACTAATCTCCATCATTGTAGGCATACACTAGTGTGTCTTGCATTTTACAGTAAAGAATTTGAGGTTCAGAAAATGATTATTACCCACAGTTGTCCAACAAGGAATGGAACCTGGGTGATAATGGCCAGGTTCACGGTTCACTGGCCTGCCTGCTCCCGGGCCCAGATGCCTTTGCTCGTTGTACCTGTCGGCTGAGACAGAGAGGCAACATGTCCCTGACAGCAGTGAGGATTTATGTCCCTCATTTAAATATATATGAATACCACAAAGGGAGAGATGCATCATTAGACTAAAGGTGTGTCCACAATGATGCAGTAATTGGCCCTTTAACATTTTTATTGCCACAAATTACATATTATATGACTACCCCCAAGCTAATTCCCAAAATGACTTCATATATCATCACTAAACTTTTCCCAAAGATATTTTGCCATTTGTTCTAGGGATGCATCTAATCTCAGCAATTATAGAGAAAGTATGCTATAAAACTGTCTTCAAATCTCTTTGTAACACAATCATTTAAAACACCATGTAATTGAGATCTCCAGCACATAGATCAAAAGCTATGTGCCATGTGTTTTTAGCCTTCAAATTAAAAATAGCTAAAGACTTCTCCATCACTAGAGGACCAAAAATACATACCAGATGCTGTTCTATGCCTAAGTCTGGGGACCCAAGATGAAAAGAATTAGACCAAGTATAGTAATAAGGTTCAAGCAAGCAGAAATTCTGGCTCAATATAAGAAACCCCAGCATACAGGGCTGTGCACCTCCATGCCGCTGGGGCTCTGGGGCCTTGGGTGTGGGAACGATGCAAGCCTAGTGGCATTCTGTCAGTGGAGAGATCTTCTCAACTTCTCTTTGTGCTGTTTGAATTCCACTTGCAGATTCTTATGTGTGAATATACTCCTTTTTCTCCTATTTCTTGTCCCTTCCCCTCTATTCTCAAAAATCTGAGCCTAATGTATGGTCCTCTAAGGCTCTTTGCAACTTGAGCGTCACCCCCCAAACAGTAGAAAGCAATGCCCAGTGTTCTTCCTGGAGACAAAATGGTATCTCTCTGACTCTGAGAAGGCCACACTAGTAATAAGGAAATTTATCTATGCCTGCATGGTAAGCGCTAGTGCACTGCCCAGGTGCCCTGTGTCCTCATTTGGGCAGTAGGTCCCCAAGGGTGAAGAGCACTGCTTTTGATTCTCATCTGCTCCTGCCACCCTTGACTTGGAAAAGGCTGCACTTAGCAATCACAAAATAAATGCCCCATGTCATGATGCTGTAGGGGGCACTGTGGATTCATGCCAATGACACCCAGTAACACTCCTCAGAAAGAGGAATTTGGGGTCCCCAACATTCTAATTGTCACTGGGCCCTGGTCTTGGGCATCAGCATCCACTCCCAGTGCTACCACTGCTTCTTCTATCCTAATGCTTGCAAGATTTTCAGCTATTGTGATTGTTGTGAAAGGCTCACTACACCAAATACTAATTTAAATAATAGTTTCTAAAGCCAGAAGTTAGGGAATCATCCCCGATGTCCAGATCTAATTGACCATTATTGAACTTCCATGGCCTCTCTTATCTCTTATCACTTCTTCAAGACAGAAACTAAACCATCAATAAGGCTGCACAGCTGAACTAAGTCCAGTCAGTCACTCTTAGATCCTGCTCCCTGCACTGGGTCACACCTGCCCAGAGGAAGGGGCACTGTTCTCTGATAAACATTTCCCATAAACCTGCACAGGCCTCTATAACCATCTGGATGGCAACTACTTTGTTCCTGGCCTTCAACATTTTTACAGTGACCACTACTGATTCCTAATAAGGCACAGTTGTGAATTTAATTTGCATACACAATACTCATTGTATACTCAAGAGAGAGTATGTGCAAGTCTGCAAGTAGAGAGACCATCCTCAAAATTCAAACATTTTGTTGGACCAATTGTGACCATATTGCTCTTTGGCTGAAGTAAAACCTCCTGCACTCTAAGGAGAATATGCATTGCACCTGATAAGGGCAACATCTCTACCTACTCACAGCCTACATCCCACTGAGCTGCAGTGCCCAATACTGTTACTGAATAGCAGTCACATTGAGACCCCAATCTGCCCTCTATTGAAAGTATCACATTGTTCTCAGATCTACTGCTTGACACCAGCTCTTTGGCTTTGATCTCTACTTCCATTTGTAATTACTCTTTTGATGCTGCTGTTTCGAGCGTACCAGGAATGGTCACACTAAATCCAACCCATTCTTTCTTTATAGTTCTCCTACTGTACAGGCAGCTTGTGAATGCCCATACCTGCGGAAAGCTAGGCATTTTGCCACCTGGTAACTTGGAAATTGAATACTCAGCAGTGGTGCCAGACCCAGGAGCTAGCCAAATGGATCCAGGCAGAACAAACTTTGCTTTTGGTTTGTGTTTTATTTCAATTTGGCTAATATTTTGATGGGGACCTTGGGTTTTTTTCTTTGGATTCCAACTGAGAAAGATGATCCTGATTTTGAGAATGTACCTATGAACACTAGTTCTGAGGAAGTTTGAGGCAGGGACACTGAAGACAAGGTTCTCAGAATTCAGTCCAATTCAAATCAGAATTTTCTTTGGTGCTTGTGGAAATTTCAGATATCTAGGACCAACCCTTTGATACCTAATGAATCAGGGTTTCTGAGGATGAAGTCCCAGGCTGCTTCTAAATAGCTCTTAATTTTCAGAACCTGTGACTTATAGGGTTAATGTATGATTTTCAAGAGATTTTCTTACCCACTGAAGTTATTTGCAGAAATTGTTGATAGTTCAGTGTGAATTTTTCTAAAATGATCATATTAGCTATTATCAAACTTCAGAATATAAGGGTCAAAATAGGAACCACTGGCTTCAGAGGGGGAGAGGGTTGACAGACAATGCAAAGTTTAAACTTCTCCTGAGCTCCATCGCCTGGATGAGGACCAGTTCTATCTTCTCTGGGAAGATAGTCTCCCTCCTTGACCTTGAACTGTGCAGCTTCACAGATACACACAGCTACACCTCCTTTACAACCAAATAAATTTCTCTTAGATATCAGAGGCCCTCTGGGAGCAGCTGGATTTACTGTTCTCCAACCTCAAGTTATTTACTTTCAGTGAGTGGTCGTCCTTGTCTCAGGACTACAGGGAGTTCCTCAGAGGTCACAATGCACCCTTGATCCTCTAACACAGCCAGGTGAAGAAGCAATGGACTGCTCGGGTGCTTGTCCCCTATCACCTAGGCCACTCACTTCACATCCATGCTCTAGTTCTCTAGCAAAACAGTACATGGATGCAGCTACCTAGCAATGTTTACAAAGATAAGGGAAGACTCATACAAGAAGTTTAAAGACTGTCCAGTTACTTTACTTGCTCCTTTATCAAAGAAGCCATCAAGTCTCAGAGAGTTTAAGGGACCTTTGGAAGTTCTTATCTGGAGAAGAACTGTAGGGACTGTTATGTATGTGCTCTCATTGGCCCCTGGAGGTTCTCCAGGGAGATGGTAACAGCAGTAGCACATCAGCTGGCTCCTAGACCTAGGATTTTTGCATGAACTCAGAAGAGAATGGTAAATATAAAATTTCTTTGAAAGTACAAAGTGGAAGATAAAAGCAACAATTTACTGTGATGATAGTTATCTCTCACATGACTCTGAGTAAAGTGCCAGCTTCCAAATGAAAACAAAGATCCATCAGATACTCCATGCCAGGATAGTGGTCAGGAAAGCTGTCCGAGAGGCAGCCTTTCCCTGTGGGTGAGGACTCATCCGAGAGGCAGCCTTTGCTGTGGGTGAGGATTCATACTTCGGTACTTCTCCTAAATGTAATCAATTCAGTCTTTCATTCATTCTTCTCCAAGCAACTATCTAACCTTTTAAAACTAGATTCCTCATAGCCAGGCTTCCTATCCACAAATATTGCCTCAATTTTTCATATTTGCTGAATGCCCATACCACACTTCCTTCTCTGAGTGCAGCCTACTGGGCAACGTGTCAGACTGGAGGAGAACAGAGGCTAAAGCATAATATAAAACAGTAAAATAAACTGAAATACTAAAGAAAACAGACAAAATCTGATTTTATACATTCAACAAAAAGCCTATTTTTATTTTATTGGTACATATTTTTAGTATACAAAGTTTATATTCATTTTGAGGAGTAAATACATGAGCATAATACAGCTTGTTTCTTTTTTCTCTTTCTTTCTTTTTCTTTCTTTCTTTCTTTCTTTCTTTTCTTCCTTTCTTTTTTTCTTTTTTCTTTTTGGCAGAACCAGGGATTGAACTCAGGCCCTTGCGCTTTCCAGGAAAGCGTTTAGTCCATTGAGCCATCTCCCAGGCTCCCTTTTTTCTTTTTTAATCCCCTTCCCTGTCCACCCTCCTCCCTCCATCCAACTCTAAATCCCCATTCCCTTTTTTTTGTTCTTTTTGTTATTATTTTCCTAATTCATGTCTATGAGATATAATGTTTACATTCATTAAAACATTCCTATATTCTTGATGTAATGTGTAACTCAAATGAGCCATTCCTTAAAGCCTAACAAGGCTCAAAAGGAAGAGAATAAAAACCCTTGGCTAAAAACCTTGGAAAGACAAAAGCCTAACCATTGAAGACAAAATGCTCACTTATTAATCATGTGAAAAACATTAAATAAATTCACTACTATTATATCTTCTTATAAGTGTTTTCCACTAATTGCCCAGGAATGTATACAGAAAAGAATAAAATAAGTATAAAAACTATAAATATATAAACTATTAATAGTTAAAACTCAGTGGAATCTCAGAGAATGCAGTGTGTCCCTAGAGAAATTTAATATTAAAATCAAATTGAACATTGGAGCTGTTGAAAATTCCATGAGATGTATTCTTCCTAGTACTCTTGAAAATTTGTAGTGCCAAACCTGTTCTCAGTTATTTGGAGAATAATTACCAGAACTCAATCCCTTTTCCATCTTCCTCCTTATGTCTCTCCAACTGCAGATATTATTAAATTATACTTCATAAGATAAATAAATATTTGGTATATTTTCATTTTTATTTATCCTTTGTAACATAACTTGAGTTGAATATGTCATTATAAAATGTCAAAACTAGTTAACAAGTTTGTTTTGATCACAAATTCTAAGATCATGAATGTAAGAATCCCTTGCTACCCAAGGCTAATACATCCTTGAAATACTGGAAGTGAATTTGTATAGATGACCCTCTGTTTCACTATTTCAAACAAGAATAAAACATCAGTGTGTTTGACTCTCGCAAAACTCCAAACGAATTTCCTGCAAAACCACAAAAGCATATTGCAACACCTACCTAAAACTTCACCAAGAATCCAATTATCTAATACTTAGTGATGGTTGGTTGATATGCTTATATTGAACAGTTTTAAATATTACATTTTCCTCCTACATTTAAACAAAGGAACTGTTAGGCAAAGTATTCAAGTTAATGAGCACCCAACACTTATTGATAGAAATTAGAAAATAAGGCAGTTGTTAATATAGTTACTTACTGACTGAAGAATTATCTCTGCGAGTGAAGTTTGTTTCCATGAGGAGTTGCTTGATGTAAGCCAGAAGGAGCCATCAGCAGACAGAACCTGAGCACTGAGCTCAGTTCACCCTTCCCAGGGCAAGGAGTTGGTGANTTGAGGAGTTTTGCACTCAAAACTCACAAGTGGCACCAACAGCCCACGGTCTGAAGCTATAGAGGCACTGACACATGATCCCAACTAGCTTCTTTCTAATGCATGGCCTTTGAGATGCTCAGGCTGTTTGTATTTGTCCAAGAAGACCGTTTAATTTATAAAGGGGGGAAGAGGCAGAAGCATAACATTCTAAATAGGGGTAGATGAGAATAAGAAGAAACTTTTCAGGCTCATTAGATGTGGAGAAAGATGGCTGACATTGACTGGTAGTCCAAGGACAAAATTCTTAAATGCACTGGATTTAATATCACTAAAAATGAATGGATAAGAGATTCAAAAGATAGGTTTATCCTCTGTTTATGAGACTAAAAAATGTATACAAATACAGTAGCCCTTGCAGCCAATGATTTAACCTGTACTGATCAGGTCAGAGGTTTGGGAATTTATCTGGGCTCCAGACATAAGACAGCTTTGGTTCCATTTGAGGGGGTGAGCTAAACATGGAAATGCTTCCTTCAGAGAATTTTTCAACAGTTTGTAACATGTTTTCCCACTTATTTTTGACTTATGTGACAAGGACTGAGGGAAGGGCCTACTGAGGCTGTAGTCATAGACAGATACTTTGTGATGTGCCTGCACGTGACAGACTTCTTGATAAGTCAGGGTCTTCAGCACTGGAAACAGAGCTTCCACTGACTCATCCAACCCAAATATAGCTCTTGGGATTTCCTGAAGGATCCCAGAGCCCTCATGCTGCAGTCTAAGGATAGTTCCTGATAGCTTCAGAACTCTGTGCTACTGTCCTCTAGCTGGGATCTGTCCCCATTTATCCCCTTCTCTACGATTTTAGTATATACGAAAACAGTTCCTGCATTTTCTCTGGGAGGAAGATATTTGTGCAAATGTCAAATGGATGATTTTAAAAAGATCTTATTTGTGAGGTCTTGGGGTATCGTACAAACCTGGCCTTTGTGGAGAGACACTACCTTGATGCATACAGTGTTAAGTGCAGGCTTTCTCTGAATACATCAGGTACTCACTGCCTGCTTTTGTATCAGTGAATATATCTTTGCTACTTTGACAAGCCTGCCTGTAGTACAGTGATGTGTGTGCAACCTAAGTGTACTCATGAGCCCTTTCAGAGCCTGGATGTTATTTCTTTGTTTCTGAAATGAGATTTCTAAACTTTTTTTGGAATGAGTTTTATTGAATTTTGATAAGTGATTCAGAATGCTTTTTAAACAAAATCCAAAGAGCCATTTTAATATTTTCTAGAAACCTTCATACTATTTCCCCTAGTAATTATACTAACCTACATTCCCAGAAACAGTGTAGTTTCTTTTTCTCCACATTCTCATCAGAATTTGTTTGTCAGCTTTACAGCTGTGCTATGAGGAAACTAGGGAGTATGCATTGTTTTTCTGTCTAGTTTAGCAGACACCGTCTCTTTGCACCAAACTGATTGTTTTCTGCTTTCTTGAGTTCTACCTATAAGTCAGTACCTCCTAACTCAGACTCTGGGTCCTCGTTTGGCACAGAGCATACTTCCAGTGGTGTAGCAACATGGAATTTGTGCCACAGTCACATATTATGGAAACCTGAGTGTTAAACCCACGTATTTCACAAAAACTGTATTAAATTAAGCGGTGGTTTACATAAAGTATAGGGAATTTAGGAAAAGTTTAATAAATCACATCATTTTAGTTTGATTATACTTACTGTCAGAACTATTCTTTCCACAAGCTGAATGTTTAAGCCAAGTGTACCTACCCTTCTGGAAACACTAGAGGAAACCTCCCCTGGCCTTAGATTCCCTCACTCTTTGGAGCACAGCTTCCTGAACTCTGCAGAATTGGAGACAGAACCATAAGAGCCAGGATCCCTGGACCACTTGTTGGCTACTAAAAGTTATAACAGAAAGGTCTTCTCAGGAAACGATAGCCAAAGGCAAATCTAGCAGCATTTCTCCTTAAAAGGCAATTATACTCTCACTGCTTTTTAGTTGAAATAAAGCTCTGTAACACTGGCCACTTGTAAGTGACAGTGTCACTCATGAGTGGTTTTCAAAACCTTTTGCAAAACAGCTCATTAGTAAACAGAGGGTCTTAGATTTCATTTCCTCTACCATGGTGATTTGGATTTGAGAAAACAGAAGCCCCATACTGGAACCCCACACAGCATGTAATGTCTGTCAGATTTCTGTGGCTGGCCCTTCTGCCACAGCTGAGTTCCCCTCTCTTGCTTGTCATGGTCACCATGCAAAGTGAGCCAACTTTGCTTCATACCTGGCCAGGGTTCACAGTGCTACCACATCCACCTTGAACTTGCTTCAGCTCTACTCCTATGAGTCTGCATGCCAAGACATAGAGTCAGTCTGGGTTCTCTTCTTCCCCTGGGCTAGGCTTTGCCTCTGACTCCACAGGTGTGTCCTCCCCTGTGAGTGCCTTGGACATCTGTAGAGAATAAATACTTTTGGTTAAATCACCTGCCAACACAATCTGAATCTTACATATGGAATTCCTTTCTGGGGCCCACCTTTCCTACATTCCACAAGGGCCACTGAGCTGTGGATGATCAGTACAGAGAGTGGGATAACATGAAATACTGTTAAATTTCATAAGCTAAAAGATTTATTAATGGATGAATATCTTTTCAATCCTCTTCTCCATCCCAACCTTTGCTCTTTTTTCCTCTAGTTATTTCTTTACTTAATTCTACAATCTGCAGTTAGTTGGCCTCTGTCCTCTGATGATAAATTATAAAATGAGCTTAAAAGCTTTCATAAGTAATTTTTAAAAGCACATACAGTCTTGGTTTTTCCTTTGGTAGTTCTACTCCTCTTCCTTTCTCCTCTGCACTGCATGAGGACCATCAATACATCCCCATACTTTACACCACAGACATGAGAGCTTTCAGAGGCTATCTTTTCTTCTGTAGTACTGAAGATCAAACTCAGTACCTCCCACTCTCTGGGGTTCTTATTTACCTCTTTCTTCAGGAGAAAAACACTTCCTTGCATAATTTCTACTAAATTTCTTCAAGACATTTGATAAAGAATCAGACCAAATTCAGTCAGGAATACTATCAAAGGCTTCTTTGAAGAAAATTTTTTAGTAATTTTAACTTGTCTTCCTGAAATTATAATTATTAAATACTTCCCTAGATCTACCTGGGCTTTGATGCATTTCTTTCAAATGATGTATCATTCTTCTTCCCACACTCCATATAAATTAGAAAAGATTTAGGTATTTCAAAAGAATGACACACAAATGAATTAGACTTAAGCAAAATACAATACATTAGCAATCCTCACCCCAAAACCTGGATTGCTGAGCTATTTTCCCTGCTACACTTAGCTCATCCATTACAGCTAAGTGTCAGGTACCTTATCTTCAGCCCCAGTACAGCAGGTTGTAATGGAAGTTCCTCCGCCAAGAGATATTTGTACACAGAAAAGAGTCAGGACCAGGCAGGCAAAGCCCGTATCTGATGAGGAAAGGTACGCTTTTGGCCCCAGTGTTATTGTATGAAAAGTAGGTCAAGAAAGTTATGTGACCTTTAAACTGGAAAGGAAAATATGTTTGTGCTTTATGGCTACCAAGTGCAGCTCCTCTTGGAAAGAGAACAGGAAGGCAGAAGCAATATTTCTGAGCCTAAATATTTGACAGAGTTCTTCCAGAAGCTCAGATGACCAACAATTAGGGGAAATGCACAAGGGAAAGAACCTCCCATCCTGGTAGATGACAGAGAAAGGAAATATTCCAGGGATTTACTGTAGATTTCAAACCAAGCATTTAATATAAAGGATGAAACAAATGTCTACTCACACTCTCTGCCCCATCTCCATCTTAGGGCTTGTTGACACATTCCCTGGCCTCCACCTGCAAACTCCCTTTCTAGGGAAGTCCCTGCTTTGGACAGTGCCGTTGCCTGGACAACTGAGGTATAGAAAACAGTTGCAGTTCAGATGAAGTTCCACAAAGTTCTCATTGTTCACTTCTCAACTGTCCACCACAGGGCACGTAGCAGCTCGGCTTACGTACAGATTTCCATGATAGATCTAATTAAAAACAATACCTTCCCTCCACCTGCTCATGACTCTCACAAACCTGTTTGATCTCCCTTTGGGCTCAACCTTTCAAGTTTTGTCTGGGCCCCAACATAGATCATTCTGGAAACTGAAGCACTTTGCCATGAGGTAAGGGTGAGGGATGGACCTTCTTTTTATCAGTTTGAATCTTTAAAACAAATCAAACTTTGAAAATGAGTTAGGTTAAAAACTGTCAGAAACCTACCTATCTTCCTATCCTGCATGTTACTGGTACAAAAGAACAACGCTTTGTCCAAAAGCCCCATCAACCAGAAATCTCAAAGCACACTTTGACACAGATGTTACCTATTAACTTTGTAACTACAAAATAACAATCATCAGTGGAAGGTGTGAAGGCTCATTGCCCAGTGGTGCAGGGCTGCAGCTTTGCTTGATGGGGGCAAAAGGGCCATATGTGAAAGCGATGGGCAACTCCAAAACCTGTGAGGAGAGGTATCTCTTGCCCCATACTTAGAAGAGCTCCTTATGAACCATAAGAATTGCAGAAATACAACTTTGCTCAATACAACAATGACACATCTTATCCAGAAGAGGTTTTCCTTTTTATTCTATTCAATTTTCTTACCATTCTATCTAATTTACAATATGAAAAACTCTCCTAAAATACGATTTTGAGATTCCATATGAGAACTGGGATACATGAGACCTAAGTGTCTACCAAAGTCCCCTCAGGACATTCTTTCATTCATTTATTTATTTTAGAAATATTTATTGGTCACCTCTGATGTCTGCTTCTATTTTAGGTCCTGAGAACATAGCAGGGAAATGAAAACTAGAGTGTTCTCTCTGTGTGTGACTTATAACTAAGAGTACACCAGTGTACTCCAGTACACCACTAATACACACAAAGCCAGAAAATAACCTCAATTCAGCATCAGTTAATTTTTCATGCATATAACATATGTAAATCAGGAGTTCCTGAACATTAGAAAGCTCTAAATATTAATGAAAGAATCCAAGGTTTATCCATTTTTGTGTTCTTCTGTATTTAACACTTAGCTTTCAGGGTTGCTTTAATTATCAACATGAAACCACTGGCTGAAGAAAGGTGGAGTGAGGAGGCCGGCACAGAGGAGGTATTTTTTTGGCCAGTCCATACAAACTACAGTGGGCAGTCAGTCATGAACCCCCTCAGATGCAGCAAAGGTTAAGAAATATCAAGTACTGTGCTCATGAAGAAAAATATTTTTTATGTGAAAAACTAGCTAGCCTTCACTAGGGGATCAAGAAAAGATATGGATGTCTTCTCTCCATGTGACTCTCCTTAGGCACACTCTACATCATTGATCACTTTCCTCTTTG